>LRSR01005286.1:0-20436 GCA_001579985.1 Hypsibius dujardini | reverse complement strand
TGTCGCTGGTGGTTCATACTTTCGTGCCACTTGTTACGAGTACTGTACTCTGATAACACGGCATTAGTAGGATAATATTTTTTTCGAAGAATTTGTTGCTGTTTGGCGAAGGATGATACCGGGCGTGAGAGATTTCTGGTCAAACCTGACGAGCCCGTTAGTGGATGCCTCTTTATGGTTCATTCGTCCCCTCACTCCCCCTCACTTCTTCTCTCGCTCTGTTCACGCCGCAGCCGACCGATTGGGCATTTACAAGCCGTACGTTGCTGTGTTTGGCACTTGTGCTCTGGGATATTACTTAGCACGAGTCAGTTACACATTTTGGCGAGGAACCGTTTCCTATTTTCTCGCGGGACCTTTTCATTTAGGCATCAATTTTGCCCAATTAACTGCCGGAGGAGGATGGGCAGGTAACTTGACGTTATATGCATCTTTTAAGGAGGCGTTGGTTGTGGATTATGGTTTTTTCAGTGGTGACAGGAGCCACAGACGGACTGGGACTGGCGTATGCAAAGGAGGTCAGTTGTAACAGCGGCGGTAGTGCTTGATTGATTGATACGCTTGTGTGATGCTGTTGACGAAATCAACTAATCGAGTGATTGATTGATTGGTCGGCAATTTCCTTATATCCATAGGCCTTGTTGCATTGGTCGGTTGATTGATGTTACTGTTTCGGTCACAATTGCCTTTTTATGTTTGTAGCTGGCGAAGCGTGGGGCGAATGTGATGCTAGTCGGCAGACATCCGGAGAAACTGGACATGGTAGCGCGTGAAATCGGTAAGGATTAAGGAGTAAGGATGAAGCTGGTGAGGAAGATTGGGCCTGGCTTCTTTTTCCCCTTTAAGTTTTTAATCAACTACGTTTACTACTTTCTGTGGTTGCTGTAGAGGCGCAGTTTCGGGTTAAAGCCGACATGCTCGTCATCGATTTCCAGCGGTGCAGTTTGGAAGACTACCTCAAAGTGAAAGATCGTCTTTCCCGACTTCGATGTGACATCCTTGGTTAGTACTTTTTTCACATCCTCTTGTCATCCTTATTATCTTCTTTTCGTGCGCTGTGATTGCAGTAAATAGTGTCGGGATGGCGTCTGGCAGCACAGGCAGCTTTGGTTGCCAATCCAACACTGAACAGGTCTGCAGTGCAGCGGCATTTCCTTTTATCGACTGGCTGGGAATCATTCCGACGGACATTTTCTCTGTTTAATAGATGTGCCTTGATCTCCTCAATGTCAACATCATACCCACCCTAATGGTCAGTATCTAAATCAAAATAATTACTCCTTCTGCATAGAAGTGAACCGTACAGAGGTCAGTTCTAGTGTCTGTTATCTGTTGTAGTTTACGAATGCAGTTTTACCGGGAATGAAAGTGGGTACATGGCATAAAAACATTCAAACGCTTTCTCCCGCAGTTACTCTCAAGTTGTCTTTTCATTTGATGAAGGAAAGGAAAAGAGGAGTGATCGTAAATCTGTCTTCCGTTGCCGCTGTCTACCCTCTCCCTAACTACGCGCTCTATGGGGCGACCAAAAGTTTTGTGGATTTCTTCTCCTCCGCCCTCGACAGGGAATGCCGGCCTTTCAGCATTTTCGTTCAAGTAAAAAACCTTACCTATTAGTTAACTGTGTGGTTGGAATAATGCGATCTTGGTAGTGTGTTCTGGCGGGACCAGTGTTGAGCAACATGACAAAAAGCCAGGCCAAATCATTTTTCATCGTCCAACCCGGTCCGTTTGTTCGCGAGGCCCTTTCCCAGGTAAGCGTAAGAGATAACTCAGCCAACTCACTTGAAGCATTCCTCAAATGTTAAGCATGCAATTTTTGCCGTTCGTTGTAGGTTGGACTTAGACGGCGGACATTCGGCCATTGGATTCATGCCGTGATGGTGTCCATAGCCCAGCCTTTCCCGCTGTGGATGACCCTACGCTTTCTTCAACCAAAGAATCGATCATGAAATGCTGTGTCTATCTCGAGGATAGTAGGGGCTTTTTTTACTTTTAATCTATGCCTGTCAATGAAGGTGTGTTGTACTGGACAGTTGTTTGTTGTGGAAGACACTTTTTGTTCAGAGATATATGTACAAGTACTAGTGCAGTGTAGTACTCATAGTGCTAGCTGGTAATATTCAACTTGAAACCAAAAAACTTACACACTCACATTCTTAATGCGTCCGGTTCTAAGATCCGGATAAGGCAACGTGTTAGTTACATTTGCCATTGCTAAAAAAACAAAAAAGAATGCTCCCTTTCCGCCCGTTTTCTTATTTCAGTTCATTTTTCTTTCTACAAGTTCTACCTTTAATATCGAAATTCGAAACGTTGCGTTGAAACGTTCTAGGCACTAGCCTGATCTTTCTGCCGCAAACCTGTACGGTACAAGTACTACTATACCACCTGCCAGTACCCGTACAGTGTACTAGTAATACTGATAGTCTACTATAATAATTACTATTTCCGAAAGGTATCTACCGGTACTGGCAGTATGTTCAGTGGAAACGGGAAATTGGAATAATTAATGATCGGCGATCAGCTGTGATGACAATGCAGTTTTTCGCTCTCTCAGTTATGCGTTTCCGCTGGGATTGGATTGGTGCTTGCTACGCAGGGTACATTCCGAGTTGAAATGACAATTATCGTATGCGGAAACAGCTCAAATGCACAGCCAGTTTGACGCTAGACCTATCGCCGATATTCCCTTTCCAAACCCGATTAATTTTAACATGCATCCGGTAAATCACATAAATAAAGTGGAAATTCCCACTTACAGTTGCAATGAAGCCGCCAAGATGCAAACACAACACTCTTCTCCCAGTTTTGTTTTATCTCTCTTTCCGTTCCTTTTCCGCATTACCATTTGATTTAATTTGATAAGTTCAAAATGGCAGCAACATTACTCGATGGCGTTCGACTGCAACTGAATAAGCTCTCCTTAAAAAGTGTCAATGAGCGCGTGGACAATTATTTCGGCTCTTCCAGGTCGTATTTCGCGGCATTTGGTGCAGCTTCCTTGGCGCTGGTGGGAGTGACTGCCGCCTATCAAGTGGCCAAAGGAGTCACTACTTATTGTCTGGCTGCTCCCTTGGCTCTCGGCATTAACATCAGGGACT
Source organism: Hypsibius dujardini (assembly GCA_001579985.1). Taxonomy (NCBI): domain Eukaryota; kingdom Metazoa; phylum Tardigrada; class Eutardigrada; order Parachela; family Hypsibiidae; genus Hypsibius; species Hypsibius dujardini. Next base: position 17,332 of record LRSR01005286.1, on the reverse strand, counting down.
ATGGCGAGTGGGCAGGTATTATTCCTTCTCTTCTTTCTCATCTACAGGCTCCACCACGACCATTTACTCAACTTTCCATGATTCTCAAAATTTATCTTTGCCAAAACCCCTTAATTTCTTTCAAAATCAGATGTCTGGGTGAGTTGAGTTTCATACAAATTTAATTTTTAAAAAAATGCAGTGAAAATTGTTAGCTTCTGCGCTTGTTTTGTAAAGTTGGCAATTTTAAGCCCGTCAAGTTCGCCCAGAATCTGGCCGTTCTTCAAGGATATATATTTCGCGATCACATTTAATCGCGGAAAATTGTTCGGTACATCTTGTTTGCATATTAAAGGACTACTAAACTATTTGTTTTCGCTTCTCTACAGAATGATCAGTTTTTTATAGAAATATTTGCTGCTCAACCAGTTAGTTGTCCCATATAAATTTTGGACTCCCTCGTTATATCATAGTATACAGTGGAGTTTTTGAAATTTTTGACAACCAATCGATAGAGAACGTAGAGAGGAATCGATTAAAAAAATGTAGGTTTGGAAAGTCAAAACTGGGAAATATGGCAGTTTCAAGTTGAGGTACAATCAACCATTACCATCAATCCCATGCGCAGTGCACGGAGTGCAGCGTAAAGTGCGCAATGCTCAAACAAATGTATCAGTCACTCCACCAATCAAATTCAGAGAGAATGGCAGCGCTGATATCACTCGCCAGTCAATCAAGCATAGATTTTATTAATTTTTAATTTTCGATCAAAAAACCACAATAGCCGTTGGCCAGTTTTGTGCGCTTTGCACTATGCGTTGCGCACTTGGCGCTACACCCTGTACGCGTACTGTGCATGGGATTGTAATGATTGATTGGTTGATTGTACTCCGATTGGGAATTTCCATATCTCCCTCAGTTTTTACTTTCCTCACCTTAATTTTTCTTAATCGATACCTCTCGACTTTCTCTATTGATTGGCTGTCACTAAATTCCAAAATTTCACTGTATGTAGTGCTTTTACCATGCTTTATGTAGTGCTTTTACCATATTACACTGAAACCAGTACACACGGTGTCCACTGTAACTCTTTAAAGTTGAGTAAATGTTGGTGGTGGACCCGGTATAATATGTAAATTGTAATGATAGGTGTTGATTGAATGTTTCTTTTCTAGTGGTAACGGGAGCAAACGATGGAATTGGCCGAATTTATTGCCTGGAGGTAAGTGCGATTGAAAGGAGAAGGTATCAGAGAGGCAAGGTATTTCTGCAAATGGACTAATTGATGAGGAAGCTTTGGTTGTTTTTCGGTCAAATGTTCGATCAAATGTTCGATCAATCGATCGGTTGCGTTGACTGGTCTGGGTCAGCCGGTCTAGTCGCTGAAGTGGGAAACTAAATTGCAGAGTTTCTTCTTTCAGCTTGCTCGGCGTGGCCTGAACATTGTGTTGATTGCTCGGGATGAGGAAAAGCTGAATGTTGCTGCCCGAGATGTCGGTATGTGCTCGCCTTGGAATGCATGTGAGAGGTGTCCCGATTTTTGATGAAAATTCTTTTCTTCCTGTAGAATTGACCCATCATGTGAAAACGAAAGTGATTGTGGCGGACTTTGCGAATGCCAGCCTGGACATGTATAACGAAATTCAAAGTCAATTGACAGGCCATCGAATCGGCGTACTCGGTAAGACAAGACTGCTTGCTGCCAAAAGGGAATTTGTTGATGGATCTATTGATTGAAGGGTTTCCCGTGAAATTCTCCATTAGGCTTATTAGTTCAGTTGATTGAAAATCCGTCTATCACTTATTGGGTGCAACTAACCTGGCCTTGACACGTGTTAGTGATTACTTTTCAGTTAACAACGTGGGCGATGGCGGCGATGAAGGGTTATTCCTGGAGAATCCGGCTAGTACCGAGGTGCGCATACAACTCCCATTACGCACTGCCAAACCAACTGTTTCTTCCGCTAAATGGGAAGTACGGTAATCGTAGTTTCATTCCCTGATTTTCATGTTGTAGGGTTGCCTTGAAATGGTCAACACCAACGCCACATCTTACGTGATGGTAACTAGTGGAACAAACAAGTGGAATGAACAATTTTCCTTCTTGCAGTTAAGAACATACTCTTCAACTCAACCAATTTCTTTGTCCCTTCTTTCGTTTAGATGACACGGTTAATCCTCCCAGGAATGGTCACCCGTGGAAAAGGCATCATTATTTGCATTTCCTCAGTGTAAGTCGGTTGTTTATCATTTCCCTTCGAATGATATAGTCGATGGGGATACTTCTTTTTTACAGTAACGGTGACGTGCCAACTCCGAAAGCTGCTCTTTATTCCGGAACAAAACGTTCGTGGTGCCTTTTTGTACTGCGTTTTACCGAGCGCGTTATGTTTTGAACAATTACGATCTCGATGCAGGGTTTGTGGACTTTTTTGCTGTCGCGCTGAATGAGGAGTACAGAGACAAGGGTATCGTCGTTCAGGTCAGATTCGTGCTCTTTAACTTCTTGAGTGAGGGTGAACTTTTATTAAAATTGAATCCCTGTCGGGGTATTGCAGTCAGTGTTACCTGGCGCAGTGGACACAAAGATGGTGCAAGAGGAACACCGAAACTCCTTTTGGTGTGTCCAACCGGAAGAATTCGTGCCTTTGGCCATTTCACAGGTATGAGCCTGCATTCCTTCTTACGGACAAGGCATCTTCCCCGGCCTAATGATAGGAACGTAGCTCTTTCTCATTATCAGCTGGGAGTCCGAACGCGAACCTATGGTCACTGGAAACATGCAGTTCACATCAAATGGCGCAAAGTGTGGCCGGGTGCACGGAAACTCATATGATCTTCTCTTTGATGGGGTACTAGATGCCTGCCTTGGTTATTCGCGTTGAGATGAATCAGGAACCAGAGGTGGCTTTATCCTGTGGTTCTTTCTGTGGTTAATTTTTTTTGGCGTTGTCGTTTATGCCATCTAGTTTCATACCTGCTAATTAGATATACATGACAATACTTAAATCTTTAACCTTGGTTTTTATTCCACAAGTCGGGCAATTTTTCTGGGTCGCCGACAGGGCCGACGAATAGTTGACAGTCCCTGCCGAGCTGTTGAATGCAACTATCGAGTCGATCTGCTTTTGTGCCGTATATATAGTTGAGCCTGTGAATATTCACGCCACTCTTGACGCGGAGTACGCCGATGAAAGCATCGTCTGGTGACATAAAGGGCACAGTGTGGGAAATCCGGTGGAGGGCACGTACGGCATCAGAACTGACCAGATACGCCATGCCGACGCAATGCTCCGGGTAGAATTGCGCAGGATAGGCCCGTCGACTCACCGCGTACCTATTTAGCCAGAAAGTTGAACGGCTAGATAGTGCGTACCCGTAGACATTATTGTACTGCATATGTTTGTATGTCTCTCTCTCTGTTTGTCTTGAGTTATCTTAATGTCTCTAAAGAAACAATCTCTTTCTATCTTGGTCTATAGTTTGTTTTCATGTCTTTCCATGTCTGTCTTTCTTATAAGGAAAGTTTATAGCTTACCGGCCACGACGATGAACAACGGAACGGATTGTAGTAAGGCAAGCCATTGTGTTTGTTGTAATCTCCGAAAGTCGCTCTACCATTACCGCATAGAGTCCGAACAAGTTGAGGAAAACGTCGTCATCAGATTTCCAGACGAACGACAGTTCGGGACCGCACTCTTCCGAAGCCCATCGAAGACCCATCAGATTCTTGTACGTTAGGTTTCGATAAGTGTCTAGGAAGTCTCCTTGTAGAATGTCTTGATTGTCTGTAGCTTCCAGTGACACGGCGTCCTGTTCTTCTGGTTTGACAGTTATCCCAAGCAAAAATATGAGTCGAATTTGTCGGTTGTCCAGTCCCGTGACAGAGCCCCAAGTCCTCCGAATGGCTCGTCTATGGGCGGTGTGAGAGACTGCCGAATGAACGACCATTAAAAGCCATAGTCGACCGCGTGAGCATTCACTTTGAATGCTTTCCGGCTGTATGATGTAATTAACAGAAGAAATATTCAGATAGAACGGTGAGTCGTCGGCCGATGATAAATTATTCGGAAAACGATCAAGGCTGAAAAGAGTGATACAGGTATACAGGCAAGAGGTCAAGACTAAAGTAAGTATACTTGGTCGGATGAAAAAAGAGCGACGTTTGGACATTGGGAAACTGTACTCCGGCCATTACAGTAAACAGTTCAACGTGCCGGAGCTTCAAACAAATTAAGAAGATGTAAAGCAATTGAAAGCTTAGATGTCAAGTGCGACTTTACGTGACTATGAATAGTAATTCATTTATGATTTGGATGATTGCCGGTATATTAGAAGTGGGGGCGGTGCGGCGCGCTCTTTTTTTAGCGATTAATAATTCACATCTCCATTGAAGATTTTTTGCATAGCTGACAGAGCCTGCTGTGCGCGACCCTGGGAGAGAGTGTCTCGTTGGTTGGTAAGACGCCCGGAAGCGACAATTTTGCCGTAAAACACACAGCGGTTGAGCGGCGAACCGTGCATTATTACAAGTCAGGTATCGGAAGCTCATCAAAGAAAGGCCCATAAACAATAGCTGTGGTAATGAACTGTGCATGCACTACACGCTTGATTACCCATCACTCAATTTTCTCTGTAACATTAACACGCATAGTACATGGACTTGGACAGCAGACGGCACTGACAATACACGAAACTTACAAGTCGCCTGTGGTAAAAAGTTCTCACATACTAATTGACTGGATGACGAATAAGAAGTAATACGTTTTGAGGGCATTGGTCTTGGGGTTGGTTGGGCGTGTGACTGGTCGCACGTTTTCACGGCAAACAAGAGAGCTCATCAGTTTCTTCCCGTCTGTCTGGTTTAGAACTCTGTATGGTTTTCCATTTGGGCCGGGGTGCTCAGGTAAGAAGAGCGCAAATGCAAAGAATGAATCGATGACATTTTTGCCGATACAGCATTATAACTGTGACAGCAAACATCGAAAGGGCTTCCTGCTCTTTCTCTCTAGCGAGGACTATTGAACTGATAAATAAAAGAGATATTATACTAGATCCAAGTATCAGTACCGGTATAACACCAAGGGCTGTAATCGGCGCTACTTTGAAGACAAAAAGCAGACACCAACCGCGGCCTCCTGACAACCTGCCCGTCCTCTTCGGGAAAGACGGTAAATAGGTAGCACAATTCAATTTCACCGGCATTCTGTTGGCGTTTTAGCAAGATTCGCCGCAGAAACTGAAACGACACGAGGACGACCAGATGCTGGCAGTTCTGCGTGAAGTCAATTGGTGCAGTATACAATAATGTGTTTGAAGTGATTTAAGCACACCACAGTACAAGAGTATCTGGCGGTTTGACGCTTTCGCATTAATGCAACTACTCAAGTTTCTCAACCATTCGAGCAAGCTTGTCATTTTCATAAACTACAACCACTAAATTCATAATTGGCTACGAAAGCATGCAACGTCAGAAGGGACAAAGCACGTGGCTCTAGGTTTGACTATTTAGGATAAGTCCCTCCAACTTAAGCGATGGTGTGCTTCCCATTCCGATTTTCTATCAGAGGAAGAAGCTGTATGCTACAGGTATTATACAATAGTGTACGAGTACTGTTGGTAGTACTATAGAACTACTATAAGTTTTCTTGAAAGTGTTGAATCCCCTTCAGTGTTGAGACTAGCTTTAGTGCGAAGGATATTTTTCGTTTACTTAAGAAAATGGGTTCCGAGGACAAAATGAATGAGAATGAATGTAGGAACCGCGTACGCGCATTACTCGACAATGGCCAACGTGGTTTTTTTTATGACTTGGAATGGATGAAATTTGGAGTGGAGTGTGGATACTTTATGGCCAAATTTTTCAGCAAACTGTTAATATAAATAGGTCCTTGCCATTTTTTTACCAGAACGCGGATGTTCTTGATGGTTTCATGATACAAACTGATCATGATATAGAACGTACGAGCACATTTGGTATACTTCTCTCTATGAATAAATCGGAGAAAACTTTCTAAACGTGGCAAAATGTCTGCTAAAAAAGAAGCCAAGACCGACACCATATTCAGCAGATCCAGGCCCGGCAACGTCTTTATCCTTGGCAGTGCGACCATATCTACATTAAATGGAGGCTTTACTACTCAAATATGGAGCCAGCATTACACAATGGGATGTTAAATCCAAGCTTCGCTATAAACTATTGCGTTGATCGGATATCCACATGTTGAAGATTCTGCTCCAGAATGGTTTCGATCCTTACTTACTCCAACGATGGACTGTCTGATGGGCCGATGAATACAACACTTTGCTCGAAACGTCTTTTCTGTACGTGCAGTGGTGATTATCAATACATATAATGGTCAGTTACAATACAATGGTCAGTTACCGATGGTGCGGTGGAATTGACTTTCCCTCTTTTCATTACCATTATTCACCAGCAGTATGTCTGACTCCTTCTTAATCAACCCACCTCTCGATGATTTGACTTATGAGCGGAAGAGAAACAGTACAGTGTGATACAGCTGATGTACCTCACTCCCCTATAGCAGAAAAAGCTTGTATGGGTAAAAGGTACTAATTTGCCAACTGCTAAGCCAGTATTTATTGTCATATATGGAACTCCTTCTTAACCGACCCACCTCTCGATGATCTCAGGATCCACGGAGGCGATTCCAATGCTGCTTTTTGCAAAAGGGTTTATTTGAAATGATATGGACCAAAGCGTTTCTACATTTCCGTTATGTTTTGAGTTGCTGTCTGAACTTTTAAATTGAGGGCCCTGCAGTTTTGACGTAGCCTGTAATGGTTATTCCATTCTCATAATAATTAAAGTATCATTACTATGGTTGCAACGCAATTAATCTTACAAGGGGATTTTGCATCTCTGGAAGGTGAAATGTTCTACTTTTTTTATTTTGTTGTGTGCATATAACTTAGTTCTCAATATTTTGATTGAAAAAAAAAATACAAATGTCTCCTAACATTTAAAAAAATAGATAAAAACCAGTATGCGGTGGTACATAGGGGGCGTTCTCAATGTTACGGCATGCCGCGTGCATTGATTGAGATATTCGTTGACACGAGCGAATACACTGGCTTGTTTGCGGTTGTTACTAAATTACTGTAACCAAAACCAACTGAATATTTTATTTACTAAGAAATGTGAAACACAAGGTTAATTAATGACGTCACAGAAGTGGTTAGAATGGTAAAAATGGTCAAAACAGAAAGTGTATTTGCACCAAGCGCAAGCTACGAAGTGAGTTTTCGCACACGGAAAAACAGAGCATTGGTGGTTTTCCCTGGCCGCATCGCTGTCAAAACAAAACTGAGACGGAGTTCTGAACTCAAAATGCTCTTCAGTCTCGAAATAACCGGGGTGAGATCAACCCACTTACCACATCTCGCGGAGTTGTCGGCTGCTGAACTGTTTATGTACTAGTGACTGGAGCTTCAGGGTTGAGTTGCGTTGTTGCAGTTCACATTGAATGTTGTCTCAAACTACCCAATCCCAAATTTTGTGAACGAAAACCTTTCACATACGGAATCCGTAAACGTCAAAAGGATGGCAAAACGGTGTAGTTTTCGGTGGAACAGTTACAATTTGTACCTCGCAATTTTCTGGAGTGGCAGCGTCCAGTAAGGTTCGGTTCTTATAGGTGGACCAAGAATCAATGACCAGCGCAGTCCAATCGCCAACATGCGGAAAATACCTATGCTCCAGCCACACCGTCAGATGTTCCTTTTTCATTTTGCCCGAATTTGATGCCGTAACCAGGATATTAGGAGCCACAAAGAGATCCTGCTGAACTTGAGGATCAAATTGATCACCGGTTATCTCTTGCATGACGATGAAGAGCGGGCTTAGAAGTTTTCCTGTGGCATCAATGGTTACCATAATGGTGTATGAATGAGTTATTTTTGAAATGGACTTGACGCAAGCTCGCACTTTCTTCAAACCTGAAACATAAAATTTTTCTTCAATTTCAAAATGTTTTGAAATTCACATTTTTTAGTTTATAAAATATTCAATTGGTTTCGGTTACAGTAATTTAGTAATGGCCACAAACAAGCCAGTGTATTCGCTCATGTCAACGAATATCTCAATGAATGCATGCGGCATGCGGTAACATTGAGAGCGCCCCCTATGTACCACCGCATACTAGTTTTTATTTATTTTTTAAATGTTAGGAGGCATTTGTATTTTTTTTTTCAATCGAAATATTGAGAACTAAGTTATATGCACACAGCAAAATTAGAAAAAGTAGAACATTTCACCTTCCAGAGATGCAAAATTCCCGTGTTAGTCACAAGCTATTGAGGTTATGTAATAATTTCAGTAACGCGAGCAATGACGTGCAGAAAAATTCAGGGACCTTTATTTCGGGAGATATGTGAAACAATAATTTGCCTGCTTGTTTATCTCGCTATCCCATGAGTACAATGACAAAGTGAAAATCAAGAACAAATCATGACCGAACAAGGAAACCCGCCTGTCCCTGTGGTTATGCCTGTGCCAGTATCTATGCCTGTGCCAGCCTGTTTGTCGCCCTCTCTCTTTGTCTCCCTGCCTAGCTGTCTATCTGCCTGATTGTCTGTCTGTCTGCCTACCTACCTGTCTGTTTCAATTTGCCAGCTTTTCTGTATACATGTATCTTATATTCCCATGTCTTACATTCTTATATATAGTTTTGATTTTTTATTTGACGTCTGACACATTTAACCTTTTTTTCACGTGGGCGTGTCGGACGTTTGGCTGTTGCAATGGCATCCCTACGGAAAACTCATACTCGGTTCCAGGCTGGACACTGTAATAAGCCTGTAAAAGGGTTGGAATCATTCTGGCTCTAAGCTGGATTTGCCCAGCCTGTCTTTCTGCCACAATGTAGCCTAGAATACAAGCTATATTTGGAAACTTTTCCGCCTCGTGCAAGGCACCCGTATTCAACCATGGTTCCACCCTGATTGCGGTTTGGTTATATTCAGCGGAGGTTGTAACTAAACGTGCTTTCTTTGTTTTTTTTGCAAATCGCTCTGCAAGCCTACAACGGCAGTGGGATCTCATATCACATCCGTTTAACTTTCACCACCTTACAGCCTTCTTTAGCTGCAATCTTGCTCAATTTTGGCACTGTTGATCTAGTTTTTTTGCTTTCAATTTGAATGTGGCCTGGGCAAATTCCCGTAAATTAATCGATCATTCCCATTGGTCTATAAAAGACACGCTTATAGGACAATGCAATTTTGGCCAAAGATTGGCCAAAAAAACAGGGTGGAACCAGGCTGGAAACCATCTTAATGCATGACCGATTCATGTTAAATTCGCATAGGGACCCAGGCTGCATCCAGCCTGCATTCCAGCAAGATCAACCAGTGTCGTATACAGGCTGGAAACCATGGGACATTTCAGCCTCTTCACTCAGCCATTTTTAACGGTAGTTAATCGCAAAAGCAAATCAATAAAGGGTCTAGAGTACTAGTGAACACTGGTCAGCTGTGTCGACCGTTCCCATTGAGTATCCGAAAAATAAAATAAACCCAGTAATACGGAAATTATCGGAATCTACTGAGAAAACACAAAGGGTTCGAGGAATCGAAAAAAAAATTGTTTTGGTCGCGAGATTTTTCGAATAGGTGGAAAAATAACGTTCGAGCACCAATATCTGTCGCCGTGTCACCTCATAAACGATGCTTAATTATACAGGCATGTAGACTAGAAGACAGAATGAATATTGAACTGAGCATTGAACTGTTGGGCGTAAACCAGGACCCAGGGCTTTCTAGCATATTCAGAGATCAGTGTTTCTTTACACAAGAGCTCCTAATTAAATAATATCACTTGATTTAGTAAATATACAAAAATAGGTCAGCTCGATAACGGAAAAGGCAAGGGGGAGGGGCGAGCGGTTGGAGTCATGCAATCAGCTGTTGCACAGGCGCCCTCTGTTGGTTTCATTAATTAGGTAAAATTTCCCCCTAGGTGACGCATTTATCGCCTGGGTTACAAGGATCAACGATTACGTCTGTGCGACAAAACAGTCTGCAGTTTTGTCAAGTTTTCAACCGGTTGATGTTTTGGTTTAAGTCTGGTAAGGTGGACAGCCGTTTGAATTTCCTCTTCGCAAAGAATATGATGGTGGAGAGAATATCGATGGTATGATGGACACGAAATAGGGAAGCGTTCAATTCAAAGGAGCAAAGCAGTCAGTGGTACAGTACGTTTCATCCAAATATGAATAAAAGGGGCAATGGTTAACGACCGACCGATCGGTTTTTCGCCTCCAACGCCACTCTCCGACTTCTTTCCGTCACTTCCCGGGCGAGAATGGGTGTCATGCGAAGTAATTTCTCACGTTCTCGCTGATCACGGTCCGACGATCCGGGTCTGAGAGCAGTAAAAAACAAATTTAGTTTTATTCTGTTATTATTAGTTAAAGTACAATGTACAGACAAGTTAAGTTCGGACTGGTACGAGTACTGTTACTTACTCAGGAACAGCTAGCATACGCCGAATATCTTCTGCCTTGGCCTTCCTTCTTTTCAGTCCGATCTCATCCTCCACTTCCCTTTCTTGCTCCAGATCCAAATACCTCTCCGGTATGGAAATGGGATCGGGCGAGTTAAGTCTGATCTGATAGTCATACGATATAGCTTCATCTGCATCATCATCCAAACTGCTCTTTCTGGACGGGAATATATCATCCGACATGGCTTCGTTATCGGAATATCTTTCGTTATTATAAGCTCGTCTGGCTGCGATTATGGCGCTGGGATTCTCCGATGAAATGGTATGATGCCTACGAGCCCTGGTCGAGGCAATAGTTTTGGTCTTTCTAATCGGCGGCAACGGCGGATGACCACAGCTGCTCAAAGTAGATGGTCGATCCATCTCTCGAGTATTGTATCGGTTGACCGTCCCAAAGACGGGTTGCGGTTCGCTGCCATCCCTATCGTCTTCCAAGTCTCGCATGACGTTCTGTAGTTTTGTCAGGCTTTCGTTGAGGTAGCTGTCGTATTGGGTAGCGTCGGTCTAGAAAGAATACGGCACAATAATGATTCGGTAAAGCAAGTTGTAATTGTCTCTGGTCGAGCACAGGAGTGTTACCATACAAAGTCTTCGTATTGGTAAGGCTCGTCGACGGAAACTTCCTCGCTGGTGCTGCTGCTACTGGTAGTGCTGGCAATGCTGGAACTGACGTGCCCGTTTGATGGGACTCTGAACTCTCTGCCAGTGAATTGTTTGGACATGTTAACTTCGGTAAACGTCTGAGGAGCCTGAAAAGGGACTACTTAGACACAATGGCAAGATCACTGATCAGACTACAGGGTCCACCAGGAACATTTACTCAACTTTGAATGGATCTTTAAATTTTACCGTTGCTCTAAAACCTTAAATTCTTTCAACAGCAGATGTCTAGATGAGTTGACTTTCATGCAAATTTAAGTTTTAAAAAGTTCGATGAAAATTGCTAGGCTCAGCTTTTTTTTGGAAAGTTGGCACTTTTGAGCTTGCCAAGTTCGACCAGAATCTGGGCGTTCACTTCAAGAACATATATTCCCCAATCACAGTTCACAGCAATTGCTTAGTGCATCTTGTTTACATATTAAAGGACTCCACTACACTACGTGTCTTTGTGTCTTCACAGAATCGTCAGTTTTTTTTTAAAACTATTTGCCACCCAACCAGTGAGTTGCCCCATATAAATTTTGGAATTACTTGATAAGGCGACTCTTCCGTTCTCTTCCGGCTTTAACCAAAAGAAGCAAGCTCTTATTTTTACTTATACTTCCTTGGTGGGTTGGCTTTGCGTGCTTGGCTTGTGAGATAGCAAAACTTCATGTCAATTCAATCAACAATCAATCTTCACAATAGTAAAAAATGATGTTTTTATTTGGCGAACTCCAGAAGTTCCTCATCAAAAAGTGTTGATAATCTGTTGGTTTGCAACGTCTTCTGAACGTCATCCAGCACAATTTTGTTAATCATAAACCTTGAAATCAGTACACGCGATTTCTACCGTAACCCCTCAAAGTTGAGTAAATGTTAGTGGTGAACCCTACATAACAGACAAACAGACAGATAAACAGACAAAGAAAATAGGCAGACAGCCCGACAAACATTAGCTGGAGAGGAGTTGAAGAAAATGAATACCTGCGAGCGTTCGTTCCCTAGCGAAGTCACTTTGTCCAAGTGTTCGTCTGCCACTGTCCTGCGACTGGCATAAGTTTTCTTTTCCGTCTCAAATTCTGGATCAACGGGATATTGGTGCTGAGGGTCGGCACTGTTCCGTTGGAGAGAGTCCTTCTGAAGTTGCAGTTGGCGCACCTGGTTCGTTAATGCGTCCAGCTCCCGATCAATGTCTGAAGCATCCGCTTGTCGATTCGGAAGAATGCTAGGCCGGGCATAACTACTTGTTTGAGCATGCAAACCGGCGCGGCCGACGGACCTGGAAACGCGGGAATCTCCTTCCCTCAGAACAGCCAATTTTCGATCCAAAAACGATTTGGGAAGGTCACTCTGCTGCAGCTGGCTGCGTTGGTGGTAGGCAGAACCGTAGGGATCGCCATAATTATAGGGCAGCTGATGGGTTGCCTGGAGGATGTGATTAAAACTTACTAATTGTTTTAACACGTCTTGACAATATTATGATGTACATATACGGCCAAAGCAAACTGTCTACAGTAAGTCAAATGGAAACCTGTTTTTTTATGGTTTGTCCTCTAAAAAAATTACCATTAACAGTGACAAGTCAAACAGGTAACCGTCAGATTTAAATTTCACTCAAGACCGAGCCTTTATCTTCATGACACAATAGGTGACACTTTATGTGGCACGAATTGAGTTTAATATACGTTAATACGTTGAGCTTGACTATGAATTTTAATGTTGATTTATTTTATATTTTTTAGATTTAGAAGGATAACATTTTGTGTTCTAAAGGCTTACCTCGAAGGAACTGGGGAAGACCCTTCGTTGGTCAAAGCTGACCGGATAACGTAGGACCTCATCTTCAGGAATAAATGGCGGGGTGTGTTGGTCGTTGATAAACTCCTCCAGGGATGCAATTAGCGGGTCAAGTTCGTCCATCTGTGTAAACGGTCCAAAGTTTTATATAAGTTATCACAAAAGGGCCGAAAGATCTGCCAGATCTTCGAAAATGTCGGGAAAGATTGTGAATACTACTTACTTGGCGGTTACTTTTAGCGATCTGATCGAGGACATGTATGTGCCGACTGTAAAAGAGAGCCAACAGAAGAATGAAACAAGTTATGGCCGTATAAATGTATCTTCAGTCAAACGCAGAAAGTGGGCCGCCTGACGATTAATGTGATATCATTTTTGCAACACGAAGGAAGGAATATGGCTTGGCGAGAACTCTTTCAGGGGAACCGGTTGAGTTAAACACTTTACCATCAGGTAATTCTAGACAAGCAGCGCAATTTGAGGCTGCTTTTCTTTGCCAAGCAAGTGAGTGTGGCCGCCTCATTATTTATGCCGAATCCATAATAGCAGTTGTGCCGATCGAGCGCGCGGCGTGATAAACCTCATGTTTTTTTGGGCTTTGACATTTTTGTGTTTGATGAGAATGGTGTGAGAAGCAACTGTGGCGCTTTTCACAGCACACAGATTGAGTGAGAGTGAATAGAAGAGAAGGAGTACGAAAAAACATTCCGAAACCGATCGTGAAAATGCTCAACTTTGCTCTTTTCAATCATGTAACGCAATAAATTACCTGTCCACCTGAGTCGCTTCAGTGCGCGAGCTCTCGATACAGTATGTACACTTGGTCGTCAAGTGTCCGCGACGCGAACAAGATAAGTCCGCGCTTTATCTGCCTTCTTCATACATCATTTGGCTACTTTCGGACATTTATATATTTGCAGATTCTTTTCGCTCTCCTCCGACAAACTGATTACCCAACAGCTCACTTCCATCCTTTAGCAAACACTATCGCAATGTCAGCGAAAATGTTCACATCAAAAAGTAGTGCAACTTGCGTGGGGCCTTTGCAAGTGACCATATAGAGCTCCAAACATGACATGGTTGTACGCAATCAGAAATGTTTCCAGTATGTCTCTTTCCCTGTTTACTAAGGAAATGTCTACAATTCCTAAATGCTTAGATGTCTGTCCTGTTCATTTGGCAACTTAAGTGTCTGTCTGAATGTCAAAAAAGAGACAGGATGCAGGTGAAAACAATGACTCACTTGTCATCCCATCCACGAAAAAGTTGAAGTTCCTGAAGGTAACGATCACGATTCCGTCGTAGCTTGGCTTCCAGACGGCGTAGGCGAATTAATGACAAAACGGCCGTTTCGAACTGGAAGCATTGTACGATTTGAGTATATTTTGATAATATTTTCTATTTCGATCATTGATTTGATTTATTTCGTCAATATTGAATAAATTAGTTGTTTCCGTGTAAGCTCTACGACCAGGGCGTTACATTACCGTCAAATCGTGCGCAGCCATTCGCCTTTTCCCAGCACTTTCAGCTCCTATGACAGTAGTGAGATTTCTAGTAGAACCGTAACTTTGTGTCGATGGGAGACCGTTCCGTTGCTCTTTCCATCGATGACCACGCTTAACTTTTGACGTCGCGATGACGCCATCTTCAGCAGCGTGTCCCCGGACAGCATTGATTGATTCGACTTTGACAGCGACTTGCGGCGACAGGTCAGTTGTTGCGCCGTGCTCACGTAGTAAAAGATGCCGGTTGTAGCCGGGAGACTGACGGACTTCTTTGGTACTTTGTGTCTTTTCTACATAAAGATCGTTGGGGGGACGGGCAGGTTCAATTATGATGGTTGTATTTTGGGCTGAAGAAAGGGCATTATTATAATTACTTGTGTCGTGTGGTTGATATGACTGTCCACTTGGCGGCGCTCTAGTCGCAGGATGGGTCAGTTGTTCCGATCGCCGAGGCTCACGAACGCTAATAACATCTTCTGAAGTTTTCGGCCTGTCAAATAAAACAAACTCAGTGTCACGGCAAATAAACCAAATTTAGTTAATAGAATTAATTAGGGAAACTGCTAATAACTCCAGATAGATAGACGCGAAAATGGAGCAGTCAATATTGCATCCAAATTTGGCAAGTTTTGAACATCTTGTCTTGTACCTGTTTCCGTCCGATGGCGGCTCCCTGTTATCAGCAATTCGCTTGATGATCGGCGTTGTCGGCAAGGATGAATCCGAATGATCCCGCGAAAATGAAATCTCTGATACCTCCTCATTTTGATACGCCGTCGTCCGAGTCGTCGTTTGGCGTTCCGACTGTCGATCATGTCGAGTGCTAGCGGTTTCAAGCTTTTTTAATGCAACTTCCACATCCTCGTCCTCCAGTTCCCTATTGGGAGGAAGATACCGCACCTCCGGGTTCATTGTTTCGTCAGGCCGTTTCCGGCTGGATTCCGATGGTGAATTCCGTTGCTGCAAAAGCTGATCGTCTTTTATTGCTTTCAAGTTCCTGTTTCGATCCTTGATGGAAACATCATCAGGTGTCTTGGAGGGTTTTTTGGCAAGATGAGGTGACGGAAAGGGTGACTGGGTTCGCTGTACCATCACTCCGCTGTGTCGCTTGGTGGAGGACTTTGATGTTGATCGGAGTTGCAGCTGGGAAGATGGTACATGGACCGCGAGCTCAGCCTTGGCACTTTTGCTTCGGATTCGGGGTGCCGGTTGCGGTGGAACTTTATCACTCGACCGGGATGTTCGGCTGCTTTCATGGTGTTTTTTGGTCGAGCTGCTAGCCGCCGCCGGTTGTTGGTATTTATCCGAACGGTGCTTCGGCTTGTCGTCCCAATCCAAACTGAAGAGCGAGAAAATACTTTTCGATTTCGATTTCTTCTCCATATTTTCAAAGGAATTTTGAAGATAAAACGAGTGACGGAATTTGAAAAGAGGAAACGAGTGCATTTAGAAACGGCATTGTTTGCAGAGTGTCCGTGTCAATCGATTAAATCCGTTTACATAGAGGTGCAATTTATGGGGGAATCAGTCGGCGAGATTCGAGTGTTAAACACCGTAATTCTTCTCCACGGAGATATTTTTGATAAGATTTTACCTTCTCTCTCTTTCTCGCATTGAGCAGTAATAAGAGAGCGTGGATGGTGAGAAGAGCAAACTCTGTTCCGCATTCCGAAACGTTTGCTCAGACTCAGTGTCTACTGTACTATACAGTATTTCGGCGAGGTGATTTACCGGTAGTCATTGACAATTTTGCTGCCCGCACGGACAGATGATGAAGAGAATCTTCATTTGGTACCAGAGGGCAGGCCATTCCGCTTTGAGTTCTACTCAGTTCTAGCGTTAAGAGTACCCACATGCAATGACGAAGCGCCACTGGTAGGTGTCTTTCGATATGGGTGAACCATACCACCCCCATAAACATTCCGCCCACCTTCAGTGAAACTTTTTTTCATGAAGCTATTCGTGCCTTTAACCCCCCGAAACGTATAACAATTAAAAAATGTGTATATACACATGAACTAACAGGACGACTGTTCCAGCCATATCAGAGGATAAAATATCCAGAACAAGAAAAGGTAACGAATGATGGTCTAGTATAAAAAAAAGGTGTCAAACGGCAGTTTCATCGGTCTCCGTCTCTTCCTGCTGCAGCTTGAGCTGACTGGTCACCGAGCCAGCTTTCCTTATGGCGTCCACTTTTCTTGTCGCGCCACCACTACCGTGAACGTCCAACGGATGGGGCGAAACTAAATGCGGTAAGACTCTTAACAGCGTCGATGGCGGCAATGAGACCGGCATCGAATTATCCGATCCCGTCACCGAGCCCGTCATAAACCGATGCTGGTCGGAGAAGGTGTTGAAGGTTCTCGTCGGTCGTTCCTGTCCCGCTGACCGATGCGAATGACCGTAATGACCACCGGCTGAGGAGGCAGGCAACGGAGTACCCGGCATGGAATAGGGATCATGAGACCCGCCACTGGCTGCCACCGGTAGTAAGGTCTCCACGTGTTCGGCGTGTTCGGTCTGAGGAACACCGTTCCGTTTGTCCATCGACGGGGTTCGAACGGTCTTGGGGTATTTCTTGCGCAGTTTTCGGCGTTGGTAGTGCACGCTGACACAGACCAAGGCGTTGACGATGAGCAATGTCGCACCGATTGCGATGCCGATGATCAAGCCGGTATTCAAGGCTGATTGGTTGATTTGCGCTTCCGGTTCGACGGCGGTGACGACGACGTCGTTACCCAGTGTTGAGCTGCTAGCGGAGGAAGTGGCACGAGCACGGCTAGTCTTGTCGCGCCACGGCGGCGGTGTGATGGACGGGGGAAGGGGTGGTGGAGGGAGGGAAAGGAAGGCCATTGAGCGAACAACGCCGTCGTAGGAT
>LRSR01005284.1:0-29127 GCA_001579985.1 Hypsibius dujardini | reverse complement strand
TGGATCAAACCTTCCGACCCGAATCGAACGTCCGACAACTGCCTGGTGGAGAACACACTCTACACCGGGGCGTACAGTTATGTGAATGACGAATTTCTGCGGTCCTCGGTCGGATGGAGCCAGGTGCCATGCGACTATTTCCTATCCCCTGATCTCAACATCACGTATGTCTGTCAGAAATCGCCACCACCGAGCACGGTGAAGCTTCGTGTGAGGCCGACGGTATCGCTGCGAGTGATCAACTCACTGGAGGCGGTGATCAACCGATACCGGAGGATGTTCGCCGGCGGTGCCCTCGAGGGATCCGCAAACAACACGGCGCTAACGGACCTTCCCTTAGCGGACTGCAAGGTCGATGCAGGCACCGCGGTCAGTCCCAACAGCGTGTGGTTCCTCGCGCCGGCTTTTACAGCACGGGCGGATTTTGAGCAGGCCGCGGCCCTCGTATACCCGCTCCGTTATAATCTTCGACCAATTGAAGGTTTAGGCGCAATGGAACGTTTTTTCGCAATTGAACGTTTTGCCGCGACCAAGCGGTTCGACACTCCACGAATGCGTTGTTACTTGAACGGCACGGGGACGAGCTGCATGCGGCTCTTCTCGCCCTTGGTCCCGGCAACGCCCGACGACGTCGCGCGGCGATGGGGCGACATACTCAGCTCGTCAGGATATTATCAGTGCGTCGTGCTGCTGAAAGAGACGCTGGAGTGGGTAAGGCTTGTCAAGGAATTGCCATTTTGTTGGCTAATCAAATACAGTACGAGGTAAAGGCCGTTAACCAGGCCGCTTTTAGAAATCGTAGCTTAACCAGGCCGGTTTTTTTTAACGCTGATTTCCCGGCGCTGCAGTGCTACCATGCCATAACAGATGGCTTGAAAACTTTTAGAAAAATTCTCTGATCCATTTTAGTTCGTTCCTAAGCCTCACGGTTCGAATTTGAGTCCAAAAAAAGGAAGAGAAGAATCTCAATGGAGAAATGTGCAAGTAGTCCGGTAGAGGCGCCACTTCGGTTCCATCTCCCTGGGCTGACTTCGCAAAAACGACTTATGCGCCACCTGTTGGCCTGCCGGTCTGGTTAAGTTACGATTTCTAAAAGCGGCCTGGTTAACGGCCTTTACCTCGTACTGTACTGTCTCGATCATTTGGTGCTGCTTTTCAAATCCACCCGTATATTATGACTGCACACACTGCGCTTCACTGCAGCCATAATATACGGTAGATCTAAAACGCAGCACCAAATGATCGAGACAGTACAGTAGTAATAC
This sequence comes from Hypsibius dujardini, assembly GCA_001579985.1. Classification (NCBI taxonomy): domain Eukaryota; kingdom Metazoa; phylum Tardigrada; class Eutardigrada; order Parachela; family Hypsibiidae; genus Hypsibius; species Hypsibius dujardini. The sequence continues at coordinate 27,862 of LRSR01005284.1, read as the reverse complement.
TTGAAATTAATTCGATTTAATGGACAATTAATTCCCATTCATCGAAACGAATTGGTTTCCAAGTAAGGCAGCATACCGCACATGCAGTTTATGTATGAGGCTCAAACTGAAAGTAATGTCACGTGGTTCATATTCCGGTTCCAATTGAGATTTTTCCTAATCTTTTGCCATGATAATAAACATTTACCTCTCGCCAATTGATTCCAAAAGGTTTTGTAGCATTCTAATTAAAACTCGAAGAACAAAATATTTTTTATAGAGTCATGCTTGCTTGACTTGATGACTTGTATCGGAGCCATAACGTCCTAAATTTAATAAAGAATACCTATTGATTAAAAAAATTCTAACCTCATAATAATAATTCAGGGATGCAAAGGTCTGAATGAGGAAATGCACAAATTTTGTTTTCACTGCGCAGAAGAGAAGAAACATGCAGATTATTAAACCTCACCGAGAGCATTCTTTACAGCGCTAGTTGTGTAGCTTGATTGATTGATTAGTTTTTGATAGATTGATTAATTATTGATTGATTGATTGATTGAAGTCAAAGAAAACTTTGATTTCAATCACGAGAATTTAATTCTCTTGTAGGGCTTGTCTTGGATACAATCGATGTTATTTTGCTAGTATGACTAAGAAAATTTGGCATTTTTTTGCCGTCGGGAATTTCCGGAATGTATTTAGTGGTGCACGAAAACTGACAGTCAAAGGTAACAATACCACTTCTGTAAAGTGTGTCTCCAAAAATAAATCAGGTCTTTCAGACTCTTAAAGCTAGATTCATAATGCTTGAAAGGTTAACGTGCAAGTCCCCTATCTATGCTGGCAAGCCGGGAGAATAAAAAAAGAGCCTCGCGCCCAAGATTAAAACGTGGAGTGACATTACTTTCAGTTTGCCCCTCGTATCTAGACTAATTCCAAAGATGTACTTGATTTGTCTAATTTATTTCATGATCAAAGCTCAGTGGCGTGCCGAGCTTTGGTTCGAGGGGGGGGGTGTTATTTTTTCCGAAATTTCGGGAATATTGATTTACTAAGTTTATTGAGGGTTACTGCCATAAAAACACGAAGACAATAGCTTAATGTTAGAAACACGATGCGGATGTTCCAAAAAGAAGTCTTTGGTGATGACTTCCGCATTAAAGTTACGCAGCATTTCCCAGGTACGTACAGGTATTGTACTTTCGCGTTAGACAGGGACAGCGTACGAGCTGTGGAACGTTTAATCGGCCACGTGGCTTTGTGCTGTGTATACGGTGCGCACAAGCCGTGCACACGTTCCACTCCAGTACCACTGTCCCTGTCTAACGCGAAAATACAGTTACGTAGTACGATGTGTGTGATCTGGGCCTACACTACACAACGACACATTGAACAAGGCTTTGCATATACCGTCCCGCAACTGGCACATGCCGCTGCCGATAACCCGTTCCGCTGCCGATAACCCGTTCCGCTCGAGGTCCAACATTTTTTATTGTATCCGAAATATTTCCGATAGAACGTATGAGGGGGGGGGGAGTATTGCATGAGAATGCTCAATCATGGTGTTTTTCTCTAAATGGGAGATCCTTAGGGCATTTTTTTTACTTTCGAGGGGGGTTTTAGATCAACAAAACACCCCCCCCCTTTGGCGCGCCACTGGCAAAGCTACAAGAATTTTTTAGTTGAAGAAATTTCAAAGTCCGGAGAACACGGGAAGATCCCTGATTTTGACGGTAAAAACTCTGATTTAAAAAAAGGCTTAGTTTCACGTCACTGGACGTTTTGCGGTCAAATTCAAGAATGGCGTATAGCTCCGCCTTCCTGATACCGTGAGCTGATTCTGCTAATGCCGATTGATTTCAAATTGAGTGTTGCGCGGCAGAGACTTCAAAAACTTGCGAGCCGTTTTCAAGTATCAAAGTTTTTAAGTTGAAAAATCAGAGGAAAAGGAATCTTCCGGTGTTACCCGGACTTTTAACTTTCTCATTTCTCCTTAAAAGATTTTATGACATTGCCGATGGAACAAATTTCGCAAATCATCACTAATAATAACCTAATTTTACAAATTGAGAAAAACTAATTGCCCTTCGAAAACCGTTCCAAAGCAGTGGCGCGCCGACGGGGGGGGGTGTTTTATTGATCTAAACCCCCCCCCCTCCCCCTCGAAAGTCAAAAAATTGTCCTAAGGGTCCCCCATTTAGAGAAAAAGACTATGATTGAGAATTGTTATGCAATACTCCCCCCTTACGTTCTATCGGAAATATTTCGGATGCAATAAAAAATTTATGCTGTTGGAAAAAATAACACCCCCCCCCTCAAACCAAAGCTCGGCGCGCCACTGTTCCAAAGCAACGATTTCGTAGATTAGATGATTAAGCGTCCTTAATTAATTAAGCAACGTTGTCGCACATTTTTTAAACTCGCTTTTATTATGTTCTAGCATCATTCGTCAGCGGTTTTACTGAAGGACAATGGAATACGCTTCGCTCTTAACATCCGTACACCAAACACCACCACTGGAGGTTCAGGCCTTGACGGTGAAAACGGTGGTGGTCTTGGCTTGTCCCCTGGGGCGTGGGGATATGGATACGACCACTCAGGTTCCATCTGGTCTCGGATCATTGAGGCATTCGACAACTGGACGACACAAATTCGCGGGAAAGACATTAGCAATTCAAATCTAGACGCGGTGGTAGTCGCCATGCAGATTAGAACTTATTACCTGTCGCCCTTAAATATCACGACTGGTCATCTACACTTCCAGCTTGTGGGACTCCCTCAAAATGCGTCAGATTACAATTCTACAGTGAAGGAATTCCAGCCGATTCAGCGGAAACAGATCCTGCGATTTATCGCTGACCTCAACAGCCGCGCTGACTTTTATTTCGCTAATATTTCGTCCACACCATCAAGAATCGTTGGAAGGAGCGCGCATTTCAATACCAAGCGCAGTAGCGCATCTCCGCCGCCAGTCTCATTCCTGCTGACAGGTAAAATAAATAAAAACTTCCATTTTGGGAAATAGTTAAATGTAAAAGAATTTTTGTCACTGCTCTTCGCAAAATTCAGTTTAAAATCGATTGGCATCAGCAGAATTTGTTTTTGAACGTCAAGGATTTTCAATAGAGATTTTCAATTTCCTGTACGCGTTTAATTTCAGATGGCTGTGCGGCGGAGGAACGCGAATATCCCGACGGTTCGCTGTTCCACTGGATTTCGGTCGGCGCCGACGAGATCGGCGACACCGGAGCTCCCCTCGAATTCTGCCCCGATCCGATTTTCCGCCGACTTTGCAGCGGAAATTTCGACATCGGTTACACCTCCATCTTACCCGATACGCCTTGTACTATTGCACCACCCTCACCCACCAATCTTGTCCGGTACCTCCGCCGCTCTCTCATGGACGACCTTCCAGAGGGCGAACCGACGGCCAATGAAATCAACAATCTCCTTGACCAAAGCAACAGCACATTGACCGTCACCGAACTGAACTACCTCGCCGAATTTTTACAATTAACCGCCCAAAATTCTGCAAATATTTCCCAACATTTATTTCATTCGTTGATTCGTCTTTTCGATCGGATTCTCGAAGCGCCCGAGGATCAATTACAGACCGCGCAGAATTATTCGGGAACGGGGAATAAAATATTCACGTCGCTGGAACTGTTGGCCATGAAGGTTGACTTGGACCCGAGTAGCGGAAATGAATCTTTCACGATTAATGTTCCGAATTTGGTTGTTCGGTCGTTCGTTGTTCCGAACGACACGAAGATTACTCGACGGTCAATCGTGGGATTTGCTGCCGGAGTTGAGCCGACGGACATCACGGCCGTTCGCAGAGATGACCATGTAACTGCGTTGAAGGAGGAGACCTCGGTCAGTATCACGCTTCCGGAAAGCTTAATCTTGGCACTATACAACTTAAGCGGTAAGAACTAGAACTGGAAAATAAAATAATTTTAGTCAACTAACTAATTTTTATTGCCAATTAAACTTTACTTTGAAAAACAAAAAAAGAAGGTTTTGAGAGTTTTTATTTTTTAATAAAAATATTTTTTTTAAACTAGCAAATTACATGGGTAATGCTAGGAATATTTAAAGATTAATTAAAAAAACTGATAACTATAATAATATGTTAAAAAATTGTACTTCACTTATTTTATTTCGTATATTTATGTTACTGCTATTTATTTTATTATTTTAGTTTTGGCCTGTTTATTAGCGAAATCGTGATGTCTATAGGAATTTATGATTCTATTATTATTGAATCACTTTTATAAAAAAAATGAAAATGTTATGCACGCTTACAGCTCATACTCCGGGAGGTCTTCGAGGACATTACCTTGTGCTCCGCAAAACTGCTCTCCTGCCCGTCTCCACATCCAACCGCACAGACAACATGACGACAGAATCTGACGGGAATTTATTAGAGACCCGTTCATCAGCGCGAATAGCATCATGGATAATAGGAGCGTCGTTTGGTCCACCAATCATGAACTTGAAGGATCCCGTTACTATAACGGCGCTTGTTGACCATTACGTAAGCCGTGCGCTAATAAATCACTTCAAAGATGAAGCTTCCCCTACATGTAATTGAATGCTAATTCGTTCGCATACACAGGATCCGCAGAACAACTACAGCTGTGTCTTCTGGAACACAACGGCTGCCAACGGCCGCGGAACATGGCAAGAAGAGGGATGTGCGTTGACTAATCGGTCCAACAAGCATTTCACTTGCATTTGCAATCACCTGACAAGCTTTGCTATTCTTGTGGACTTCGCAACCAAACTGGTTAAAGGAGAACCGCCGCCGTCCCTTCCGGCTTTTCTGGACACCCTCACGATAGCTGCCTTATCTTTGTCAATTGTTGGGGCGGCGCTGACCATTGGTCTAATGTTTCTCAGCAGGTAATACAGACAGTCAGACAGACAGGCAGGCAGGCAGACAAACCGACAGACACACAGACAGACACACAGACAGACACACAGACAGACAGACACACAGACACACAGACACACAGACACACAGACACACAGACACACAGACACACAGACACACAGACAGACACACAGACAGACACACAGACACACAGACAGACACACAGACAGACAAACAGACACACAAACAGACAGGGCATCATCGAAACTACTCTACTTTATTTATCCATTTTTCCAGTCTTGTAATAATTCCCTCTTTAGGCATCTGGCAAAAACGACGGATGGCAAGAAACTCACTAAACGAGCCTTTGTCATCATCAGCATGTGCGCTGGGCTATTGCTCACTTACGTGACCTTTCTAGCCGGGGTGGACAAAGTCGTGCCACGAGCTGGATGCATTGCGGCAGGATGTTTCATTCACTACTTCTTTCTCGTAACCTTTACCTGGCAAGGTGTGGAGGGCTTTCTATTGTACCGAGTGTTTGCGGCGGGAGCTGGTGCCGCGACAAATGGAATCCGATTCTTCCGCCTGAAATCGTCTGTTATCTCATGGGGAATCCCGTTGGTCATCATAGCAATTGTCTTGATCATAAACCCAGAGTACTACGTCGGTAACAATGAGTAAGTGTTATGTGTATAGTATGCTGAGTTGTCTAGCTGAATTACTTTTACCGTAGTTCCATGAAAAAAACCTGTCTGTCTCTTTGATGGAACTATCATTTTACTATTGTTAATTCTGCGATATTTCAACTTAAAGATGCTGGCTGCGGAATCCCGCTTCATTTTACTCCGCCTTCATCGCACCAATTTGCCTGGTTCTGCTGGCCAATTCAATTGTATTCGTCCTTCTGATCCGAGGTAACAATATTACTGTAAACGAGCACACAAGAAAGTCATTGGTCTTTGTTATTTCGTTTTTTTATAGAGCTTTCATGTGCAAAAAAAGAGAACATCCGTTCGACCAAAGAAAAAGAACAACTTGCAACGAAACTTCGACGCGCCATATTTCTTTTCTTCTTGCTGGGACTTCCGTGGCTGTTCCTCACGCTTAACGCCTTCAATGGGATGAGCCACGCACAACTCGTGCTCCACATTCTGGTCGTGATCTGCTGCGGAACTCAAGGCTTGGCCATTTTCACCATGGAAGCATTTGGGATGAGGAACAAAATTAAAGCCATGTTCGGTCGGACAACGACCACGCCTACCAGCTCGTCTGCAAGAAGTTAATCGGTCACAGAACAGGAGAAAATATTTGTTTGACATTTTGATATTTTTTATTAAAATTCTTCAAAACAATAATATTTTATTTATTTCTTTCTTTCACCTGCGAACTTCATTTTCTCTTTCTCTTTCTTTCATCTGGAATAAAATTGCTGCGATTTCTATTCTTTTACTGTAACCGGGGAAGCTAAGGAAAACGTCGCGCTCTAAATCGAACTGGAAGACACTTAAAAAATATTATCCAATATCTTTTGTGCCAAAACTCTTCCAAATCTAATCAAATAAAATATTTATTTCGGTCTGCGCGTTGTTTTACATTGCCACGCCTAAAATGTTTCTTCTCAATGGGACATCGCAATGGTCGACTCATTTTTGTGTGTGGATATTTCTACGTTGATTCGTCTGTGAAAGTTTTTCTAAGGGAGCGATAATAACCCTGACATCGAAAGGATCTGTCGAAGGTTTGACGAGAGAGCGTTCTGGTGGAGATCCTTGCTATCGAGTTTGGGGATGAAGATCTGTAAGAAAGCAGAAATCAAAAAGAGATCTGAGTCCATTTTTTATTTGATTTTGATTTGATTTTGATTTCGATTTCGATTTGATTTTGATTTGATTTTGATTTTGATTTGATTTTGATTTGATTTTGATTTGATTTTGATTTGATTTCGATTTGATTTTGATTTGATTTTGAATTGATTTTGATTTTGATTTGATTTGATTTCGATTTGATTTTGATTTGATTTCGATTTGATTTTGATTTGATTTTGATTTGAGTTTAGACACTTTTAAGCCAATTTTGCTTTCCAAAACTTCGTAAATTCATACTTTTCCATCAGTTTGATAGGACTTTTGGTCATAAACGGACCAAACCCTAGGTCACATCTAAAAATTCATTTTAGGACTTTGACCCAAAGCTACCGGTACGGCGAAGCGAGCAGGGATTGCCAGTTAGATCTGGTTAAATTGCGTGAGATCTGTTTTTGGAATGCAGATAAAACATAAAACTCTGAAATTTAATTGCTGATTGGGAAAAAATATATGTAGAACGAAATTATACTTCCTTGATAGTCATTTGAGCGACCAAATTTGGTTTTCTGTTGCCAGAAAGAAGTGATGAGAAATCAATGTACTTTGCATGCACCTAAGTTTTTGGAATAACGTTAGTGACATATTTAACACTCTCAAAGACACTTTAAACAAAACATCCTCATTAACTTTAGTTGGGAGGCGTTGTTCAACTGCATAAGCAAAAACATGCCAAAACAGTGAGAAATTGACAATTTGTTCACAAGTCCCGTCAAATCATAATCAAATCAAATGATCAAATGATCAAATGACTTTCAAATCAAAATAAAATGAAATTACATCAAATGTGCCTTTTCGTCATTTGATGCCACCCATAAGTAGCAGTACCCATGTATTTCGGAATTGTCCTGTGATAAAAGACTGAACATTCGTTCAACGTGAAACAAAGAGGACTTGATCACCGAATTTCGCCGCTGCCTGTCCCAGTTCTTCTTACTGGGCCTGCTGTGGCTTCTACTCACCCTGAACGTCTTTCGCTCCCCCGCCCACGGCCCAGTGGCGCGCCGAGCTTTGGTTTAAGGGGAGTATTTTTTAATGTATCCGAAATATTTCCGCTAGAACGTAAGGGGGGAGCATTGCATGACAATTCTCAATCATAGTCTTTTTCTCTAATGGGGGACCCTTGGGGCACCTTTTTTACTTTCGAGGGGGTTTTAGATCAACAAAAATCCACCTCATGTACCGGGTTCGGAAATGCTTTTGAAACAAACTTAGAAACGTCATTTCTCGGTCATTACCGGTCTCACTTTTTTCTTTACAACGGCTGTTAATGCGAAAATCCACTACAGGCCAAAAAATGCCAGACAAAACCAATGACAGACCCAATCTCAATAATGGCCCAGGTCACGCCCTCATTTGCTACCAAAAAACAATTCATTCCGGAAAACCAAAACCCATTTTGGATAGCCCGCCACAATAACGCAGCGAAAAAAAGGTTTCATGGGACGGTTGCTTTTGCGAAAAATACCGTGCTCAATAACCCTGACAACAATTCGGCAAGATTTTATCATTAAAATTGCTTTTTGAAAAGTTCTCTTTGCTTTGCAGAAATTAAATAGTGTTGAAACTAAAACGTGCGAAAAAAACAAACTGGATCGGATAGAATGGGAATGGAGATATCACGATTTATGCAAATTTGAGAGGTCATCAGGTTTGGAGCCTTCATAAAAAATCAACAGTGTGAAATCGAGTTGAGTTTGTGGCTCAAGGTGGCCTAATGTCGGGCCTTAATAGCTCTTTCACATTTTGTTATAGAGGAAGCTTGGCGCGCAAGAGCGATTTGTTGGAATTTCACGCGAATAAATAATCATATTCCATACTGCGCTGGACCACGGGCATTTTCCACCGGAGTCCACAAAATATTACACAGCAAGGCCGCGACGAGTTTAAAGACTTACCTATGTGCACAAATTTTACAGCCCATAGATGTAGAAGGAAACTGGAGTTTAGATTTTTTTCTTTAATGAGTACTCTCTGCGCTCGGGGGCGTGGCAAAATTTCTCAAAATCTCAAAATCGCAAAATCGAAGAAGCATTCCCGGACCCGCAACATATGCATACAAATAAACATAGTATACGTGTTAGGTCTACCAACCGGTTGGGTAGTTAACAAGTTCATTAGACTGAAAGTAGAGATAGGTAGAGAGTTGAACTGGAAGAAGAGAGAAAGTACAACGCCTAAAACTAATAAAACATATGATTATATAGCAAAGTGTTAACTATAGAAAAGATAGTAAATAGCACATACACCACAGTTACATACAAGTAATTAGCTGTCGCAGCAAAATAGGGTTAATAAAGTAGATAGACTTACTAACTAAGTAGGGTACTAGTGCTTCAAATAGCTGTAATGATTGGATATGAGGACTTGTTGGGCGTGGCCCGACATACGTACCGTACATACCTACAGTATATATAGAATTTGAAGAACATATCGATGGAGGAACCCTTAAGCTTATAGCAACCAGCAAGCTATTACAGTAATTTTCCAAAATACTTATATAACCACATGGGCCATGGAATTGAACAATGGAAAACGGAATTGACATCGCGGGTGGCCTTTTGAACGTTCGACCTTCACGGGACATTGAAACCCAGCGTGTGTTTTGACGCGTGCTGCTTCGGACCGTAATAATTGTGCGCAAATTTTGTTTTCTCATCCTCTTCCTCTGACCTATTATGACAGATCACTGCTTTGCTCTTTTACAAGTGCTTTCTTTAGAAGCCAGCAGCCATCAGCTCCTCTTACAGATCTTGCACTGCGTTCATCCGACGGTCGCTAATTATTCCAACCTTTCCGGATTACGACTTCCGAACATAACACTGCATATTCTGTAATTATATCAATATAAACGCATGATGAATTCCTCAACATCCCAGACACACATCCGGTAATGGTCGGTTCTCGAAAAATCATCCGTCACGCAATCGCCGTTCAATGTAAAATGTATTTACTTCTCATTATCATTTACTGCGTCCGTAATTATGTAGCTGTAACATTGGGGCGAACTTTATAAATATCAGCTTTCTTATGACTGAAAGGTTTCAGCTTGCTTCGATTAAAATTTAAGTCGCCACTCAGCTTCGGGATCTTTGAGTCTTAACACGCGCCTCCTCTTCTGCTGCTTCAATCCCGATTATCTGTCGTCTAAATCCCACCTCCTCTTACCCTTTTATCCAGTTCGTCAAGATCAGATCGTACACATTTTTACACTGCTACTATTATTAAATAGATGCAAATTGTTGTGACCTTTCTAAGTTGAGACAGTAAATTTGATGGCTCACACAGGGAATCTCACGCTGAACTTTGAAGCTTCACTTAATCTTACCGCACGGCAGAATATTTTTTTTCAGCACTACTTTGTTCATTTTATGCTGTACCTTGTTATTGGAAGTTGCCTGTGCCTCGTTGGGCTGGTCTCCAGCGTGACCTGCTTCATTGCCGTCCTGACCTTTCCGCCGTTGAAGCGTAGCACCAACCATCTGGTGGCCAACCTGGTCGTCATCAATATCGTGCTCAGTGCGACGGTCTACCCCGTCACCATCGTCAGTATCATCCATCGGCAGTACGCGGAACTGCCGGTGAAATTCTGCGACTGGACCGTCTACACTTTTTTCGTGCTTAATTCCCTCATTTGGCAGGTATTTAAAGTTGTTCTAAATAAATAATAACCTAGACTTATAATTAAAAACAAGGTACCGTATGCTCGCGATCTCAAGGGACACTTTTCTGCCCTACCCGTAAATTTTAACCAACCCGGGCTGTGCTTATTCAGTGCCGTTCATTAAATTACCACTGTAGGGACAAATATACGGAAAAGCACGACTGTACAATCAATCAATCTAGCAAAGCGAGTAAGCTGTACGAAATGAGCCAATCAGAGAAAAGTGAATCAGATTGAACGTTCAATCGAGTGCAGGGCCATACCGAGGGAGGCGGGGCTTAGCTGTCTATTGAGATCGCGAGCATACGGTATTTTATTATATTAAGTAAAGACAAAATAACATAATATATCTTATTCCCTTGAGTACATTCTTTAAATAGTATTTCTATATTGGAAAGCTGCTTTTCGACCATATAAAATATTTAACACATTATAGGAAAGCCTCGTTGCGGTGAATCGCTTCGTCGCCATCATTTATCCGCACCGCTACTCGGCATTTTCGGGAAAAAAGGGTGTGGCCTGTACCATCATCTCCGGGTACGCGATACCTTTCTGCCTCAGTCTTTACCCTCTCACCGCCCACGCCCCCGTATATGTCTCATCCCCACCCTTTGGCTCATGCCGCTATGACCCACGGGGCAAGGGACTGTACGCCGAGTTCAACTCGGTTTTGGGGAGTTATGTACCGATGGCATTGACGGGTGTTTGCTATTTCATCATTTTCGCCTCATCTTTCATCAAACGGCATCGAACGGTGACGGTTCAATTGCCGGCTCTCGGTCCTCCGTCGACCCAAGCGCGACGTTTCAGGGTCGCTGTCATGCTCTGTGTGAGTTTCCTTTGGAGCTTGTTGGGGTACCTTCCACAGCCGGTCATCACGGCCTTCTATAAAGACCTCTACACTCGGTATCCGGCCACGTTTTTCCTCGCACGGTATGCATCGCTAATGGGCGTCGCCGGCAGCACGGTGAGAGCTTAGTTTTATGAGGTATTAACCAGATTGCGCACGTGAACTTTTTCGACCGCCGACGGGCGCGCTTCTTGCTTTTTCTGGACACATGCCCGTCGTTTGTTGGCGGTGGCAGAAGCTCATTGCACTTCGAAATGTGGCTAGCGATGGAAAAAAGTCCCGATCTACTCGAGGCAAATGCTAAATTTTTGCATCGAAATGACTAGATAACAGAGAGATGAGGCAAAATATCCTCCGTTCCTGCGTACGCACAAACGAAATAAGGCTCAATCGTGTGTTCGTGCGCTCATATAAACGGGAAAAGGAGAGTCAGTCAAGTGCACAATTTTAGAATCTTCCGTTTTGAACACCAACCTCGCTTGTCGGCGGTCGATAAAGAGTGCGTGCGCAACGAGGTTGTTGGACCGTCAGTGTGTGGATGAAAAACGCGAGTTTTCTGTTTAATTTTCAGATCATTTACGGATTCTTGAATCGGGATTATCGCAAGGGTATGTGTGCGGTCCTGTTCTGTCGGGTGCGCTTCATCGGCCAGACGGTCCACGCCGTGCGGTACCATCGCGGCCCAGCTGAGGCAGCTAGTTGAAGCTTCGTTGATCCCGCGAATGTCAACTGTAATGTGACCTCATTTTCGAATTCGCTGTTTTTTATTGATGTGTACTGTCAGCCCCAAGAAAAACTCTGTTTGCACAATACGAGGTAAAACTCCCAATGCTGCTTAAGTTTTGATTTGGCATAAATGCTGCGCACTGCTGAAATTTAGAAGGGCACCAGGGCGCGTTGCGAGCGCTTATTTTTGCCAGTGCTTTAAGCCCGCCAAGGCGGTTAGAAATTCTCGTTTGCAGTTACAACTCGTCGGTCGATTGATGTATTGTTTTTGCTTGATTGCAGTCAAATCAATATTCAGCGCAATCAGTCCACCTCCCATACAACAACAGATGAAAAAAATAAAAACCGCACGGAATGATACGTCAAACATGAACATCAAACAATTAATAAAACCAAGAACATCTCAATCGAAATCGAAAAACAATGAAATTGAAAGTAAAAGTGCAAAACTGTAGCTATACCGGCTGTAGGAGCGATACCGGCTGGGAATAGAACAGGAACTCTTCAATTGGAAAACAAATGGAGAATACTGAGTCTCAAATCAAGCAAAATCCCAGTCCCTCAATATCGTTTGAGGTTTTCTTGGCTTCGTTGAGGTACTTAACGGACGGGAACTGATAACAGTTTTGGACAACTTGGGAGCTGCTGGCTTGGACGTCTTTGCGTGTCAACGCTTTGGAGGCCTTCCGATTATCCGCTTTTCCAACCCGACTGTCGAAATTTTTTTGATCCATAATAACTGACTCATGCGGAAACGATCCCCGTCGATTCGGAACGCGCGGTTTGGCGGGAGCATTCTGGGGAGGTAGTACATTAGACAACGCGGTTTCCGCTGATCCGATTGATTTGCCTCTACTTGAAAGGCGAATGCTAGACAACAGAAACTCTCGCGCCGGTTCAAGTATTCCAAGGACGTCACTGTTTCAGCAATTTGGTCGAAACGCGGATTCAGTCCGGTGTAAACGCGCTGAACCGGCTTTAGCTGAACTGGCGCCAGCGTGGCTTTTACGACGTCCGGTTTGAATGGGAAGATGCCCAGTTTTGCTGAAACCAGATTTCAGCGTATCCTCCAGGTAGCAAGTGATCAGCAACTCCCGAAGTCGATCCGGAAAGTTGTTTTGCGTTACCTATTAAAAGGAAAAAATTCTAAATCTACTTACTCATTCTAGCAACCTATGAAGGTTTGAATTAACCTGTCGGATGCATTGATATGCATGTTGCGCAGGCAGTCCCTCCATCGGTTTTGATTCCACCAAAAAGAAACCAGTCCAAAGGTTGAAACTTGGCAGTTTATCCGCTTGGAAAAATCACAACGCGAACTTTCTTGTTGAATTCACGACATATCCGCACCAATTCAATATTATTCGCATGGGAGCTATGACCGTCCAGAAAAATGACGTTCAAAAAAATCGTTTTTAAAAAATATGTGCATTGTTAAGCCGGACAGACAGATAAACATCCTGACTGAGCTAATTAATCAATCAAGTAGATAATTTATGGACAAAACCAATACAAGAGTTATCCATCAATCAAGCAAGTGATTGCATAGAAAATGCTGATTAATACCTCATGACTCTCCCACTTCGGTGAGCACCTTGACATGCCAGCGTTTGTTCAATGGCAATCCGATGAAAGCGCACTGCTTTAATGCATCTACCATAATCCTTTCATTGACGAATGAAATGGAATCAGTAAAAATCTGCACCGACATTCTTTTTTGGCGTGCGCTCCCTTTAGACGTCCCCGCAGAGTCGATTCCAGTAAGTTGAATTTTTTTGCAGCTGCGCGAATGGATATTCCAAGTGCCTCGAGAGCTGCTTTTGCAAGTTTCATTAGCCGTTCTGAAATGAAAAGTGGATTGCCCGATTTCGAGCGAAATATTCAAGGAGCAAAAAATGACAAAAAATCAGCTGTTGATCTGCAGTTTAACATGAGAGGTCTTGTTGACTGCAAACTTCACGCGCTTGTGGCTCTGTTCGCAGTGCAAAATATCGGGACGTATTTCAGTCAAACGTGGCCACAAGGTTTCTTTTTCGTTTTCCATTTTCAAAAAATTGATTTTTTAAATATTTGCCAAAATTATTGTCACATATGTTTGTCCATTATTTTTAATTTTTTGAACCCAAAATATCGGTAAAAAATGAGAAGAAATGCGCGAAGGCGGCATTTATACCATTTCCAAACTTGCGCAGCATTGGGAGTTTTACCTGGTATGGACTTTTTGCGCATAGAGAAAGAGATGAGGCGCGACAGGTGTACCAATAGAATATTTTCGATAGTAAGTGATGCAGATAATTGAACCGAGTGGCCCACCATAAGTTGGCTTATCTCGTGATCTCAAAAAACAAATAGCAATTTCCCAGTGTATAGGACTGCAACAGCTGATGACTTAACTGCAGGGAAACTGCGCAAAGTAACCGAATTTGAATTCTTATCAGCGGTTTTTGCAGCTGTTCATGACTGTGCTTTTTTCTGCCGCTGCTATCGCTTTTGATTGGCTTGATTTAGTAAAATTTGTTTTTAAAGTGGTCAAAGGAAGGCGAATCCCTCCTGGAGTAGCAATGGCAGTTCACACTTTGCGGCAGAAGGGAAGGAGCATGGAAGATATCGTATCAACTTACAGAAAAGAACAATCTTGGACTCGTTACGTGCTGCCCGTACGTGTTTACGTTCCCGGTTCCGCTGTTTTTTTTCTCATGTTTTGAATTGTTCAAATTTTTATTCCTACTATTTTGCTTTTTTATTGCTTGCTTGCTCCTGTTTCGATTCAAAATATAATGTATGATTATGCATTACGTGTACACTGCATGTCCTGATTGGTTGTACAGAAATGGTGCAATTTAGGGCGGAGTTTCCTGTTGTTTCCTATTGTTTCCTGTCAGTTTGAACACCAAAAATCAAGTGATCAGAGTTTTTCTTGGGGCTGACTGTAGTGTGTACGCGTACAATGCTTACATTTTACAATAAAACTACAATTTGAATTCGCTGCCTTAATGTAGCAGCATCTTCCCAGCTTCAACAGCAAACGTTTTTGCGGCTTAAGTCACACGGTGTACGGTCATAGTCATCATGAACATTATTTCACTTTCCCACAGAAGGCGAACTTCGAAACTAACTTAAATAACCAAACACCAATTGTGCATGTGAGTTCTCGCAGGTGAGCAAAAAAATAGTCTTGCTGGGAAACTGAGTCAGGATTAGTGTGATTTGATGCATTCCTATTGGGCTCTTGATTTGTGGGCCCTCCGATAGCTAGTTCGCGTTCGATTTGGCGTTCACGTGAACCTCCGCGTTCTCGGACTCTTTATTATACAGATGTAAGATTGTAAGCCACGTTGATGGTTGTCGGGTTCGTAGTGCAGGGCTCGTTGTGATTCTCGACAGTTCACTTCTGAATCTCCGGGAAGGTTTGCTTGATGGGGGACAACTGCCCTAAGCAATTAACGTTTTGTTTTTCATGTCCCGCAAAACGCTTCGGCCTGTTCTTGATCAGTTTCCGAGGTCACCTGGAGTTTTCGACCCTGCGCGGATTTTGGGTCTACGGTCTCGGGATCTGCATTGTCTGTACGAGAAATGATTGATTTTAAATGGATTAACCTAAATACAGTAATTTGTTTGGGTTTTTCATCATATTGACCGGGGACTATTGATTGGAATACCCACGGACGTGTACTCTTTCCTATTGCCAAGGGAACGGATGACGGGTTTTAACGAGGCACGGTCCCCGATGTGGTTTTGTCGAGTACTTAAAGCGATGCCGGTCGCGGCAGTCGCCGTGTCTCCCTTCCCTTTTTTCTCCCTCTTAGTTTCTACTGCAATAATACTAAATCGAGAAAACCCTTTCGCTTCCTATCGTGCGATCGTAAATCATCTAGGCACCCGGGCCAAAAAAGGTCTGTCACTTGTGCTACTGCTCCGCAGCATAGCCTGGCGAGATGGAAAGTAGCTACAATCAACGACAAGACTGAGTACACTGGAGGGTCCAGGAAATGGGCAAAAGGGGCGGGGCAGGGGGTGGTTTTCAAACAATCCAACAATCAACCACCTAACCATCCCCTACTCCGCCCCTTTTGTTCATACCCCCGGACCCTCGAGTGTACTCAACCACCTGACCACCCCCTGCTCCGCCCTTTTGCCCATAACCCCGGACCCTCCAGCGTACTCCAGCTTGTCGTTGATTGTAAAACTAAAAGTAACGTTCATTGGCGTTTGGCGGTAAGCGTTCTTATAGACACTACTGATCGCTACAGCAGTGCCACCTGTTGTGAGCCCCGCCCCTTCAGGGGCAACAAGGGGTCGGGGGGAGGGGGAATAGAGACAAAAAACGACAACAAGACATTCGCATCTAAAAATCCACTCGGATTGTCTTAAAATGCTTTTACAATATATATTGAGGCGCACATTTGGACATTAAATAATGGGCTCATCCGCTCCTGATGGATTTTCCGGTGACGCCACGCGTGGACTGTATGAACAGGCCGCTAAATGGACGCTCGCGAAAGACGCCTCCTTATTCGAGGTCCTCGAAGGTGCGCCCCTCCTTTCAGTCCCGAAGTCTTCCCGAGATATTTTTTATAAAATTCATCTATTTCAGGGCTATCGAAAAATGTCATCGCTCGGGCGGAGGCGTCCGCGAAACTCCTGCAAACCACCGGGGAAGACTGCGAGCGCAATAGAATTCGTCTGCAAGCCACCGTCAACGCCTTCAACATGCTGTCGAATGTGCAGTTTATGGAGAGTCGTGTGCGCGACGAAGACTATGAGGTGTCGAAAAAAGCTGCGAAAAGTGATGGGCCTGCTGCGGAAGCGCCGGCGGGTGAGACGCCGGACGGGAAAAGAGTCCGCGAGGTAAGGATGGCGTTGTAGTTAGAATATTGAGCAGTTGTGAGCTCGGCTTAGTTGATTGATCGATTGATTTGCCCGTTTGGACATTTGTGAAGGTGCCTTTGCTTGATTGATTGATCGATTGATTTCCCATTTGGGCAGTTGCGAGCTTGGCTTTGTTAATTGATCGATTGATTTGCCCGTTTGGACATTTGTGAAGGTGCCTTTGCTTGACCATGAGCTCGAGCGATTGGAAACACAAATATTTCAAAAGGAGGCCAATAGTATTAGAATGAACATTAATTTGGATGAATGTATTCGGCTTTGGTGGGAGGGCCTTGAAATGTTAAGACTCCTCAGGTTAGGACTCCTGGTTGCTCCAAACGTTATGTTGTAAACTATATTTTTAAATGAAACTAGTTTTTTAAATTGAACGTCAGTTGTTTTATAAATTTAAGGAATTTATAACTATCTGTCGGGTTTGTTCGGATACGAACAATTTTGCATCTATAATCGGTGAGATTTTTCGGTTATGTGTGCGGCTGATCGGTTGATTGACCGATTCGGCACATTTGTGTTTGCTAAAATGTACTGGCTTGATTGGCATATTGGGTGGTTTACTTTCACCTTTTCATTTCAGCTGCGAGAGGCCATTTCGCTGACGCAGTCCGTACTGCAAGATGCCTTCGACGTCGTGGAGATTAACGTGGACGACAGCGACGATGAAGAGGCCGCACCGAATCGAAGGACATTCCGCGAGCCGAAGGATCCTTACCTGCGACGGCCTCTCCCTTATCTAATCGGCTCGACGGACTTTCACCGCGATCGCTACATTGGTTTACGATTAGATGGGCAGACGGCGGACGAATTGCTTGCTGCCGACCCGGAGGACGATTTGATTTTGACCGCCAAGTTGGATGACGTGCTGGTGGCACCGATTGTGGGGAAGAACGGCGATCGGTCTCGCGCACCCACGCAACTGAGTGCGAGCTCTTCTGCATCCAGCGATTTTGTGGACCAACATGCAAGCGATAACGCCAGGTTTGTGATTACGCTAATCTGGCGTGGGGAAGACCTTTGATTGGCGGATCGATTGATTGATTGATTGATTGATTTTGATTGATTGATATTAATTGATTGATTGATTGATTTTGATTGATTGATATTAATTGATTGATTGATTTGTATTGATTGATTGATTGATTGATTGGTATTGATTGATTGGTTTATTGATATTGATTGATTGATTTCGATTGATTGATTGATTGGTATTAATTGATTGATTGATTTCGATTGATTGATTGATTGATTGGTTTCTCTTTTCAGAGCAACATCCACTAAACCACCGGTCTCCACTGCCTCAACCAAACTGCCACCCGCAGCTGTCATTCCCAAGCCGACCCCGTTGATCAGTAGCGATTCCGACGACGAAAACGACCTCTTCGCCACTCGCCCACTCAATCCGGCAAAGGGACTCACAGTCGGTAGAGCCACCGCATCCGTCACGCCGAGTCCCACGCCGGACGTCTTCCGGACCTCCCCACCGCACACCCGAACATCCTCCCAAACAAGCTCGAAGAGCTCCACCGTTCCCAGCATACCGAAACAAAACAGCTCCATCTTCGATGATGACGACGAAGACGGCGATTTATTCAGCGCACAAAAAAGCCGACCGGTTGCCGCTGCTGCGACGACCAAACCGACAGTGGCTCCTTCCAAACCGACAGCAGCTCCTTCCAAACCGGTCGTGACTGAGCCGACAACCATGACCAAACCACCTGTCGCGGCGCGTGTAAAACCAGCAGCGCCCAAAGCGTCGTCCCTGTTCGATGACGATGACGAGGAAGAGGGGCAGGATGATTTGTTTTCCAGCCGAAAAAGCAAACCCCCAGCACAAGCGGCAACTAAATTGCCGAGTGTTGCTGCAAGTGCGGCTGTGTTGGAACAGCCAGTGGTGAAGCCGTCTTCGTCTGGTCCGTTAATGTCGGAGTTGTCGAAGAAGATTGGAGCTTCCCTGCCGGTGACCAAAAGTGCAGAAGCTGTTGCTGCTGCGGAGAAGGAGAGACCGCCGGAGGTAGTGCAAGCACCGGCGGTTGTGGCAGCGCCGCCGAAAGCCGTAGCTAGGCCGCCGCCGCAGAAGAAGTCAACGCTGTTCGACGATAATTCCGATGACGATGACCTGTTTGCTGTGCCGAAAAAGGCGGCAATACCGAAGGTGGTTGAGAAGAAGTAAGTGGTCGTGGCAGCTTCCGTAGAAAAGCCAGTGTAAGTGTGGGCAGGCAGGCAGACACACGGACATACAGACAGGCAGGCAGGCAGACACACGGACATACAGACAGGCAGGTAGACTGCCAGACATATAGACAGACAAACAAATAGGCAGAGTGATGGCCAAAGAATTCAATAGATTAATAGATCAACAGACGAAGTGATAGGCCAATCTACAGACCGACAAGCGACAGGCCAATTTTCAGCCAGGCAAACTTGTAGATCTGATCGACGCACAAGTCAGTCGAACAATAGACAGACTGGCTGACTGACAGACAGACAGACAGACAGACAGACAGACAGACAGACAGACAGACAGACAAACAGACAGACAGACAGATGTGCAGGTAGACCGTCAGGCAGACAGACATACTGAGCTGGGCTTTGACAAAGGCAGACAGGCAGTTAGCTAATGCGAATCAAGGATACTGCTGTATTGGTCTAACAGACAAATGGGAGTGTACTATAGTTCACAGTAGACCAAACGCTTCTGTTTTACTTATTTTAGACAACCATCGCCATTGACTCCCGTTGAAACTGAGTCTCCACCACCAAAAGCTGTTGTAAAACCATCCGTTGTCGCGGCAGCTCCCACTGCATCATCGTCTTCATCAGTTTTCAACGCCGCATCGAAGACCAAACCGATTAGTGCCATTTTCGATGACGATTCCGACGATCAGGACGACCTCTTCAGCACCAAACCCAAACAACAGCCCTCCAAGCCGGTGTCTCGAACATCCTCCGTTGTGTCCGTAACGGAATCCGTCTCGTCCGTCAACAAGCCCGATTTAGCCACTAAAACGAAAACGAAAGTGCCGGCGTCCATCTTCGACGACGGTGATGAGGAAGAGGATTTGTTTTCCGCCAAGAAGCCGACGCCATCGGTGGTGGGGAAACCGAAGGAGCCGGTGGCCCAAGCGGTGGGGAAACCGAAGGAGCCGGTGGCCCAAGCGGTGGGGAAACCGTCTGACGCGAGTGCAGCTTCCGCGAAGCCGGCGGAGAAATGGCAGTTGCCCGGACTGACTGCTGCATCGGTCAAGAAAGATGCAGCGGAAGAGAAGACGTCGGAGAGTGCGGCGCCGGTTCCTCAAGTGAAAAGCTCAGAAAAGAAGACAAGCAGTGTGTTGTTTGACAGCAGTGCGGAAGGTTCGGACGATGAAGATTTGTTTTCGAAAAGGAAACCGGAAGTCAAGCGGTCCGTTAATGTGAAAACGAGTGCTGCTGCTATGCCTGAAACGTCAACCCTCCCTTCCGAAGTTGTTGACGTTGTTGGTAAGTTGCTTTTCTGATTGTAGCTTCACGTGGAAGATAAATTAGGAATACTATAGCTTATTTTTATCCTATTTGATTGATACTTTGGCCAGTTAAGTGCAATGTTTCGGCTTGACCAATCAATCAACCTCTCGCATTTCAGTGTGCACTTTAGTTAATCAATCAATCAACCTCTCGCAAATCAGTGTGCACTTTAGTCAAGCAACCAATCGATTAACCTTTCGCAAATCAATGTTCACTTTAGTCAATCAACCAATCAATTGACCGTTCACTGGCCAACCTGGCAATGTTAGGCGTGCCTTGTGGCACCAAATTCAGTCATGCTTTGCCCATACTACACCAAATCAATCAACGACTGGCAAGTTTCTCAGCCAGCTGTTGATGATCAGACGCCGGCAGGCAGGCAGACCATTCATTTATACCCGAAAACCCTGTCTGTTCGTTTTCAGGCGGTGGCGGACCACTCCACGAGGACGTGTCCTACCAACGGCAAGACGGTCGCAGCGGAAGCGTCGAATTCGCTGAACCCCAGCTCGAACCCCTGCCGAAAACGGCTCCACCGCGAATGCTTGCCGGTCCGATGAAGTGGAAGCTTCCCGGCCTGACGGAAACACCAAGCCCAACCAATCTTCAATCACCGCCATCACCGACTGAGGACGCAACGACCGATTTGGAAAAGTCGAAAGTGGAGACGGTAGTCAAACCACCGCCGCCGGCTCCCCGAGCTCGACGCACTGTTCCCAGTCCCGCCAGCGGAACCGCGACCCCGATGTCGATGGAACCGCCCGCCGTTGTGATGGAACCCACCCCGAAAGCTTTTCCCCCGTCGCGGTCGGGATCGTTCGGCTCACTGAACAAACCGCCGACCATCTTCGAGGACCACGAGGAAGTCTCCTCACCCATTGTCTGGACACCGCCGCCGTCGGTCACCGTTCAGGCGGAAGCTCCACAGCCGGCGAAGCGTCCGGTGCCACCGGCACGGAGAAGTCCCGTGGTGAAGCCGGTTGCTGAATTGGGATCGCCAACGCCGCCGGGGGATGTGGTGAAGGGGGAGGAAGGGCGAGATGTGAATGTGGAGTCTGAGAAATCGCCCGAGAAGGAGGCGGTTGTGGTGGCTCAAGCGGTTCCTGCACCAGCCGTGGTGGAGCGGAAGGACCGTCAGTCGCCTTCGGAGGAACCCAACACGGCGGTTAAACGTGCTGAGAAGGAGGAGGGAGTCCCACTCCGTCAGTCACCGGAACGTTCAGACACCATAACACGGCACGAAGGTAACTACAGTAGCTGTAGAATTTCGATCAACTGAAGCTGATTCTTGGACCCTCTCCAGTAAATTAGGTCCGACGGGCCGAAAACCCTGAAGTGCTTCAATCAAGTAATCAGTCACCCGATTCTCACACAATTTGTAGCGAGAATGTAGACGATCAAGCACGTGCAGTCTTGTGGTGTACATTTTTGCAGTCAATCAGCTCCGGTCTCTTTTGACTGAGCTGATTGCGCAGTAGCACCAGTTGATCAGAATTCTACAGTAGCTATCGGATGTTCATCTGTTGTTCTACCACCCATACCACCTGACTGACTGACTGACTGAACACTATTTGATATGTTCGTTTGAACTTGATTTGTGTTGCAGACGCCATTTCAGACCCTTCTCGACCGATGAGCTTTCCCGCAGCCGACGCCGCGAACGCACGATCACGAACCGCGTCCGCCCTCCCGGGCATACCCATCAAAACTCCCTCCCCCGACCTGAATGACGAATTCAACGAGCCAGAAACGGCCGCCAAACGCGCCTCACCCAAACCCACCGAACCGCGAGGACCCATCGCTCCGCAGCGAGCTCCCGGTCGACCGGTCGAACTTGGCGTGATCGGTTCGCCTGCTGTATTGGAACTGAAGAAAGACGACACTCCAGCGCCTCACAGTGCTCGAGCTGAAGTTACAGGACCGCTGTCGTTGGATTCGGACGTTGTGGGAGAAAACAGCACCCGAACTCCATCAGCCTCGACTACATCGACGGCCAAAGTTCCCTCGCCACTGGTCGTACGCATTCCGGTCTTCTCACTGCCGGACTCCGCCGAGGAACCGCTTTCGCAGGTAAGGATTTGAGATCATTCCAGCTCCAATTCCATCTAAGATCATTCCAATTCCAATTCCATATGAGACCATTCCAATTCCAATTCCATATGAGATCATTCCAATTCCAATTCCATAAAAGATCATTTCAATTCCAACTCCATAAAAGATTCGAATTCCAACTCCATATAGATCATTCCAATTCTAATTCCATATGAGATCATTCCAATTCCACTGGAGTGGATTGGAGTGGTCTTCTCCATTCCGTAAGGACGTGACTAGAATGGAAGTCTCGGGAAGGGTTGAAACGTGGAACGAAATAAAATTCCATAGGTGGAATGCCCATTTGAATTCGTAAATGGAGTTTTTATTTACTCCAAATTCGAGTTTCAGCTGGAATTGGAGTTTTATAGTGGTATCCCAATTCCCCCAATTCCAGTTCAGTTGAGCTGAGCCCTGCGGGCCGTGTCCATCCACCCATTCCATTGGAGTGGTGTTCTCCATGCCAAAGCGACACTGCTGGAATAGAATCGTGGAATGGTCTGAAACGTGGAATGAGGTCAAATTGCATTGGCCGGGAGAAATGCCCCTTCGAATTCCCAATTTGAGTTTCATGTAATCCAATTCGAGTCACGATTTGATTGGAATTGCATTGTGGAATCATAGTTTCTTCCATTTCCAGTTCATTCCACTGGATTCAGATTTGAATTCCATACTCAATTGTTCCTCGGCGGCTGGCTATTAACTAACTTTCTCATTCGCAGGTGCCGGAACCACCGCCGCTGTCCTTTTCCTCCTCCCTCAGTAGTTCGCAGAATTCGCTGCAGAAACGCGGTGGTTCGCTCTTTGAGGACGACGACTCGGATGAGGACCTCTTTGGGAGTTCCAAGGTGAAAGCGCCGGCCGCGAAGGCGAAGCAGCACCCACCGAGCAAGACCAAGGCAGGCATCAGTAAGAGTGGCATCTTTGATTTGCGTGCGAATGCGGGATCAGCTCCGCCGATTGACCCGTTGAGCAGCGGACCGACGGAAGTGGAAGATAGCGACGTGACTCCGACCGTCACACGGGGTCTGGAGAGTGTCCTGAAGTCAGCGGTCGTCAAGCCGAGAACGACATCCTCGAGTGTGTTTGATATGGAACGAGGTGGGCCGAGTGTGGCCACCACGAAGAAGTCGGCCGCGGTGTTGGACAGCGATGATGACGACATGTTCGGACCGCCGCCGTTGCCCGTGGAACCGGTGAAGGCCAAGCCGTCGGCTGGGGGTGGTTTGACTGGCTCGAAGGGGAAGAAGCCGGCCTTGTTTGACGATGACGAGGACAGTGATGGGGACTTGTTTGGATAGAGACAAAGCGGTGAATTGTGCGGGGGAGAAGTGCTGCAAATTGTAGCTGTCAACGTTGTATTTATTCAATGTGATTGTACGTCGACCTTGGGGTGACCTTTGGGTGACCTTTATTCGATGTGATTGTACGTCGACCTTGGGGTGACCTTTGGGTGACCTTTGGGTGGCGATTTGTAGTTATCAGCGTTCATGTTCGATTTTTACCGAGTGATGAGATTATCTTTTTTAATTATTTAAACGGAGCGAGTAGACAACCGCGTTACGGCCCACGGTCCGTCATAATTGTCGGAGTCGTTCATTCATGAGATTGGGACGTGTTTGGGGAATGGAGACAACACCGCCAGTTGGAGAACTTTCATTCCCAGCAAATGATTACAGTCAACGACAAGATTGAGTACACTGGAGGGTCCGGGGTATGGGCAAAATGGGCGGAGCAGGGGGTGATCAGGTGGTTGATTGATGGATTGGTTGAAAATCACCCCTGCCCCGCCCCTTTTGCCCATAACCCGGACCATCCAGTGTACTCAATCTTGTCGTTGACTGTAATCATACGAGTTATGAGTTTCAGCCTCTTCCCTTAGTTCAGGGACTGCATGGGGCGGGGGAGGGGGTATCTGGAATCAATGCTATCGTAATCCTGAAACTCATGAGAACTTTGGGTGATTTTCGAGTTTCCATGCGGTTCAGCTTCCAAATTTCCCAAGAAAAAAGTGCTTTTTAACAGCTTCCAAAAGAAGGAAACTCGTTAGTTTAATTAAAGGTTCTTTTGGGAACTTTTCAAGCTCAAGCTCCTTTCGCCAAAAGATCGCTGAGGTCCTGGAAAAAAACACTGACAAGTTTGAGGGTTCCGAGAATTACAAGCACAAGATTGCTTTAAACTCACGAGTTTCCAGTTTTTTTGGGAAACTGCTACAACAGCACTGACTGGTTTGTGGTCCGTCAAGAAAAGCCTCCCATCGTGAATGGCCTACGGGGCCAAAGAAGATTTCAATCCGTCAGGGTAACACCTCTCATACCCATACCCCTCTCTCCACTACCCATACCCTTCTCTGCACTACCCATACCCCTCTCTCCACTGCCCATACCCTTCTCTTCACTACCCATGCCCCTCTCTCCACCACCCATGCCCCTCTCTCCACCACCCATGCCCCTCTCTCCACCACCCATACCCCTCTCTCCATTGCCCATACCCTTCTCTTCACTACCCATACCCCTTTTTGCACTGCCCATACCCCTCTCTCCACTGCCCATACCCCTCTCTCCACTGCCCATACCCCTCTCTGCATCACCCATACCCCTCTCTCCACTGTCCATACCCTTCTCTTCACTACCCATGCCCCTTTCTGCACTGCCCATACCCCTCTCTCCACTACGCATACCCCTCTCTGCACTGCCCATACCCCTCTCTGCACTATAGAGCTGCTCCCTTAACTGACAGTACCATGGGACGGTTCGCGGTCTCTCTGTGTCTGGGGGTGGAATGACGCAAAGAGCGTGCGCGCGCGATGCAACAACCCTCTGAGCGTGGGTCGCATGTCAGCTCTTGTTATATATCAAGTCAAGGCCGGACCTCAGCGCATCAGGGAAACTGCAAAGCTTCACATCATAGCGGCAGACCGACTCTCGCGCGGTGTCCATTTCTTGTGGCAGTTCAATTGCAGCTGCCTGTGTGTCTGTATGTGCGACCTCTCTCGCTCCCTCTCCGTCCGGCAATCATTGTCAGCCGGACAATGCAACACCCACACACAGCTGCAACATCACCAACACCTCAGTCCATCCAGCACACGCGTACTCGAGAAACCTCATTTTACCTTACTTTTTTCGTAATTATATTCTAAAATGCTCTCTATGTACAATGTATTACATCGAGCTCTTTGATGTGCCATGCCCCAATATAGCAACGACCTCTCCCGTCTGAGCGCTTCTCCCCATTTAAGTCGCTAATCTTATTCTTTATTCAACAACTCGGTTCCTCCTCTTCTGCCTTCGCGATGACTTCCAGTCAGCAACATGCGAGCACTTAGCCCTTCTTCGTGTCTCATCATCTGTGCTGCGGCGACACCCATAAAACGGTGCCCCGGCCGCCGACATCGTGCGTTGTTGTTGATCCGTCTGTGGTGATGCACTATGGTGGGTTCTGGCCGCGGACGATGGACGACGACGACCACCTACCGCTGCGGATTAACGCTCGTCGTGGCCATCCTCATCCCTGCGCTGTTGCTGGCGGCGCCGATCCGCACGGAATACCAGGCTTCGGTAAGACGGCTTTCGGGAGACCTGTCCGTCTCGCTCGGTATACTCGGGTACACACCGTTGTAGTCGGGGTGCACCGTCGTAATCGGTTTAGACCGTCGTAGTCGGTGTACACCGTCGTAGTCAGGGTATACCGTTGTAGTCGGGGTACACCGTCGTAGTCGGGGTACACCGTCGTAGTCGGGGTACACCGTCGTAGTCGGGGTACACCTTCGTAGTCGGGGTACACCGTCGTAGTCGGGGTACACCGTCGTAGTCGGTGGCGGGGGACGTTTGGTGCCGCGTCTTGGGTTTCTTTAATGCAGATGCAATGTTATATAATCTCTTCGTTTTGTGTGTTTGTGTGTGTGTGTTTGCAGCAGTACCTGACACGTTACGGCTACCTCAAGCCAGTTGCTCAAGTTGCCTCGCAAGCTTTCTACTCGTATTCCAACATCGTGGAGGCACTGAAGGCCTTCCAGAAGTTTGCTGGTCTCGGACAAACCGGTGAGGCCAACTGTCGTTACGTTTAGTCGTCTCTGCTGAACCTGACGGTAAAACCTCGGTTGTTCCCTCTGAGAAGTTTAGTTTTTGGTTTGATGAACCAGAACTGTCTCTGAGTTCCTCATGACTCTATGGGTCTCATGACTCTATGGGTCACATGACTCTATGGGTCACATGACTCTGTGGGTCACATGACTCTGTGGGTCTCATGACTCTGTGGGTCTCATGATTCTGTGTGTCTTGTGAGAAGCTTCATGAAAATATTTGGCACATAAAATGAAGTGTTGTTTAAATTTATTTAAAATAATATTTAAAATGGCCAAAAACGGCCTTTTTATTTTTATAAAATTGATTTTAATTTTATTTAAAATCGAGGTAAAAAACGTGCCCATATATAATTTAATTTAAATTAAATGGGGCCAAAACAATTAAAATCATAAGCAATTTTAATTCAAAGTCATATTTTTAATGGTTAAAATCGGTCTTTCTTCTTTTAAATGGCCCGGAATCTTATTTAAATACGATTCGCCAGGCAATTTAAATATATATTTTTAATTTTATTAAATTCGGAGAAGATATTTAAACAAAACTAAATATAAATGAACACATCGAATCTGCGACTGCGAGCGCGTGTTAATAATCCATGTTCTCTCATGAGATGATCACCATTGTTAATATGTTTTTTGGGCATAAAGGAACGCTCTTGCAGGCGAAGTTTTATAAATAAAAGTTTGATAAAAAATAAATTCCGTAAATCGTATTGAACTAATCGAGCCCCAGGGAGACAAAAGATTATGTGATAAGCGATTGTTCCCGTAAATGTGCCACAAATGTTTGCACAAATGCTCGTTGCAGGCGAAATGGACGAACCAACCATCAAAGTCATGAACTTGCCACGTTGCGGAGTGCCGGACATTTTGGCGCATAATAGCTCGAAGGAGTCGCAGCGGGTCAAGCGGTTCTTACAGAAACTCTCCCGCGTGAAACGCTTTTCTCTTCAAGGCAGCAAGTGGAGCACCACAGGTACAGCACTCAAACTTCCCAGGCTCCCTGGAGAAAGTGTTCTCTTAGCGCTGCAGACACAAGCTCCCTGCAGACACAAGCTCCCTGCAGCCACAAGCTCGCTGCAGACACCAGCTCGCTGCAGACACAAGCTCCTTACAGACACAAGCTCCCCGCAGACACAAGCTCCTTACAGACACAAGCTCCCTGCAGCCACAAGCTCGCTGCAGACACAAGCTCCCTCCAGACACAAGCTCGTTACAGACACAAGCTCCCTCCAGACACAAGCTCGTTACAGACACAAGCTCGTTGCAGACACAAGCTCGCTCCAGACACAAGCTCGCTCCAGACACAAGCTGTTCTAAAACATTTTAAACA
>LRSR01005283.1:0-17565 GCA_001579985.1 Hypsibius dujardini | reverse complement strand
AGTAGAAAGAAGAATGCTTTTCTTGTGTTTTGTGCCTGTCAGCCTGCACCTTTGCTGAAGATGGCGACACTTGTTTTGTAAATCATACCCTCCCCCCGTTCCATACACGCAGTTAACGAGGCGCTAAAAGACAAACATTCTTTAACGAGTGTTTTTGAATCGTGTTGTTGAAGCAAGCTGAGGGATCGACTTTCCATTTTAATATGCAGGCGAGTCGAGCTAGAGGGAGAGGAGGGTGGACACACGCACACTAATCGAGTTGTGAGAATTTATTTTTAAAACAATAACTGCAACTCTCAAAGGCGGCGCACTAGCGTTTGGCAACTGAGGACAGCTAAATTAACCAGTGTCAGTAAAAAAAAACCCAGCGACCCAGGCCGTGCACTCTACTCACTCGCTACTCTTCTGCCTCCTCAGGTTCCCGTCGTGAGCGCTTGCATCGCTCGCTTGCTCCGATCAAGGGAAAGAGGAGGGATGGATGGAAAACATTTAACGATCGCATCCCTCTCCCCCTGCGCCCTGTTAGTCATGTTCTATTCCCTTCCGTTGGAAATATATTTTATGATGATCCCATCGACCGTCACTTTCTCCTTTGCTGAGTCGGATTTTGTGCATATGTGTTTGAGCCGGATGGGAATAAGTAGCGCAGTATGTCATACACCCGAATTGCTCACTCATTTTTATACCTTGGTCGCGGACCTTTCTCTTGGAGGTTGTGTTGTGCATCTCTCACGAGCTATTTTTGCCTAGATGAATGAATAGCCGAGTCTGCCGCATCGCCTTCGATTTGCTTGTGGTTCGCTGAATTGCAGAAAGTGTAAGCTACACTATTACGCAAGGACCTGGATATGCGTTCCCGTTGGGGCAGTGAGTGATTCTGTTTTTCCTCCAGTTGCAGTAGTGTTACAGGTATGTTCCTTGCTTCGCGGCTCGGATTTTATTTAGCGTCCTGCTAAAAGATTTGACTGTACTACGAGCGACGTTTATTTAAGGTGTAATGAAGCGGAAGGCTCAAATACCGGAAGTAGAAGAGCAGCCTATTTTCTCCTTGTTATCGATAACAAAACAAAAAGAGGTTCACACGACCAAAGCAGCTGTAGTACTTGCAGTCTATGTTCCCCGTCATTCATCCCAGCAAGGCCGCTTCGCTCTAACAACAACAAAAAAGGCCAATGTGTGCATCTGTCTTTGTTTAATGAAAACGGTTTAGTCAAGGGAACCATTAGAGAGGAGACGGAGAGTAGAGGAATGTCGGTCGGCCTGCAAATCAGGGTTTCCTTGTTTAGTCAAACAGTTTGGGTGCGACGCACACAACACATGCATGCACGGTATAATATAATGGGACAATATCGATTCAGCGGACAACATCGTCCGTGGAGCTTGAGCGAGAGAGTTGGATCCATTGGTGGGGAGTGCTGCCTTCCTTCCTGCATCTCTTCCGTCCTTCCCCTTTCTCACTCGTTCAATTCACTCGGCTCATTACGAGTGCGTTTGCTAGGAGCTCATTTACAACGGCAGACATTTATACTGTACATGCACACATCGCATACACACACACATCGCACATGCACTCTAGCTCCAATTTCAAGAACCTCCACTAAAGCTCTTCCGTCCATTAGATAGACGCCATGAGTAAAAACTGCCGCACCCCAAGAGTCTACCATATTATCGATTCAGTAGTGACCTAAGAGTTTACAGTCGAGCCTAATTTTTTGCAGCTTCTAATGTGCTTTTGTTCTGTCAAAAGTATTCACATAAAGTACGAGCGGATCAAACAAACCAGAATTTCCTGATATAATAAAAGAGCATGTCCGGTGGATGGTGACTCATGAGATCTTTTGATATTTCAGCGAACACGCTCCGCAGCCTGTCGATTCCATATATATTCTCCCGATACTCATGAAGAAGAGCGGGATATTCTGTTAGATGGGATCATTCCGTCACCCTCCGTCCGGATCCCGCAACGGCAAATGATGAGATGATCCCCTTGCAGCATTGAAAGTTATTGACTTGCCATGAAGATGAAAGAGGGGAAGACGGAGACGTGGAAAGCGGAAACGTAATCTCAACTGAGAAGGATCGAATTCTGGTCTGAAGATTACATTTGCAAGGAGCAAGAGTACCCATTTGAGGGCACCGTTTATCAACCCGTTTAGTCGCTGTCATTCCGATTCCACAAGCAGCCAACATCATTCTCGGTTCGGCGTCAAAGACCAACAGCAACAACCAACATCCGACACTGTCTTGCTTGGGAATCCCTCGCGGCCTTGTGTACATTTGCCCGACCAAATACCAAATTGGACCGTTTCTTTTATCTTCCTTCCTTTCCTTTCTGTCCCGTCCGTGGATGAGAGGAGGTTTGGTGGACGGTTTTTAGCCGGCAGCCGTCAATAAGACACCCTCTCCTTTCCAGTGTCGCCAAGTCTTTCTATAAAAGCCCAACCATGTCCAAGAATAAGGCCGACACAGCGGACGATCTGGCAACAATGCTCAAATCCGATCCTTATTCCTGCGTCACCAAAGGAAGTGGTCGCGTTTGGTAAGTCTTTTTCTTTTCTCCGTTCAGGCCAGAGAGTGTCTCAACTATCTACCTACCGGGTCGTCGTTTGTTTAGGTGGTACTTTCTGTTGTCCAGCGTCCTGACCTGCTGTGCCTGTCTCCTGCTCGTCCTGGGATGGCGTGTGCTCAATTATTTCTGGGAGGTGATGCACTGCGGCAAGAAGAAGCCTCCTGCTGCACCGGTCAAAGCTGGCCTACCACCATCAATATCAATCGGCGGAAATGCCCCCAAGAGCCCGCTTGGCAAGGAGGCCGCCACCACTCCGGTCGGTCAGAAAGCACTCAGCCCTTCTGGAGGTCCGCAGAAGAATGGACCTGCACCCACAGATATTGGCTGGACGTCAGAGGCAAAGGTATTGTACAACTTGTCTAGAGGTGCTTATGTCAAAAATGTACCAGTTCTATACATCGGTTGTATTTGTTTTGTTTAGGACTGGGCAGGACAATTAATAACT
The DNA here is from genome assembly GCA_001579985.1 of Hypsibius dujardini. Taxonomy (NCBI): domain Eukaryota; kingdom Metazoa; phylum Tardigrada; class Eutardigrada; order Parachela; family Hypsibiidae; genus Hypsibius; species Hypsibius dujardini. The sequence goes on along the minus strand of LRSR01005283.1, from coordinate 14,551 downwards.
GGTAAGACGAAGAATTCTAACACTTGAATTCTATAGTCAAACCATCCGTCCAAGCAACAGACGGAATGAATCTGCATTTTACGTACGCATTTCATTACAGGCCATACCACAACAGGCCGTGTTTTGGTAAGTGAATTGCCCTTTCCTCAAGGTAATGCATGAAACGATGATTCGGTTAGGATGGAGTCATGGAGCGTGGAGCTCAGGGCTGTTGCTTTTGTTGCTTGCCTGTTGGTGCATTTTAGAAAGGAAATATACATACAGTGCGTGTAGCGAAATCACACGACTAAACGTCGCCACAGCAGCAATTCTCTCTCTCTCATCGAAGCCAAATGATATTTTACTGCTAAAGCGAGCTATTTTTAAAATTAACCACGGTTCTCCCGAAATAGCCCTCAACCGTGGTTATGTATGGACGTTTGAGGTATGCGTGACATGTGTGCCGTTACATTTACTAAAGACCATGTTTTTTTCAGACAATTACTCTAGTTCACTTTGAATTTATCATCATGCCGGGGATTTTAATCTAAAGTCTCAAGTATCCAAGATGTCATAAATCGTAATCCTGCTTGTATTTTATGATTGCAGGTACTTTTGGTCTTCCTGTTGAGCATCGTCTCCTTGGTCATTTACTTTGTGGACGCTACCAAGTAATAGGCTTTATTTACTTATTGTAACAAAGAATAATGATTCTTCACGTGCCATCTTCGTACTCGCATAGTGGGATCGATGTGGAAACGTGTCGGGATTGGGTGGATAGTACGACACTGCAAATTGACTTGGCCTGCAACATCTTCTTCATGGTCTATTTCTGCATCCGGGTAGGTTATGTTCGTTTGGTAGTTACGGAGTGAATGTCGGGAGGAGGATGTAACACTAGATCAAGGCCTCGCCAGTGTAACATTAGGTCCTGTCCATCAGACTGTCAGGGTGATTCGTCTGACGTTCAACACTTGTCCCGCTCAATTTACTTCTCTTCTCTGATGAAGCTGCCAATGACCTTTTACAGTTTGTCGCGGCTCCCGACAAGTTTTGGTTCCTCCTGGACGTTTACTCCATCGTTGACTATTGCACCATTCCACCGTCTTTCCTCTCCATCTACCTCAACCGCTCGTGGATCGGTAAGGAAATTTCTAAGACATCCCTCGCTTCCCTATACACATGAGATTGCATTAAAAGTGCCTGGGCTTTGTGGTAGGTCTTCGGTTCATGCGTGCAGTACGTCTGATGACCGTCCCGGACATTCTCACCTACTTGAGCATTCTCAAGACTAGTTCCAGTATTCGGTTGGCCCAGTTGGTTTCCCAATTCGTCAGCCTTTGGCTCACTGCATCAGGCGTCATTCACCTGGTACGTCATCATAGGGGGAACAAAGGATTTATTTGTATATATTATCTTCCATTATTCAGTGTGAAAATACTGGAGACGGATGGAATGACTATGCTAATGCACAGCATCTCACCTTTTGGGAGTGTAAGTCCTTCTGATTGATTGAATCTCTTACTTTAATATAAATATATTGTACATTGAGAATTTGTTGAAGGTGTTTATTTCCTCATCGTCACCATGTCCACGGTGGGATATGGAGATATTTTTTGTAAGACACTCTTTGGCCGGATCCTCAACTCTATCTTCATTCTCTGCGGCCTCGTAAGTTGAAGGCAATAGTAAGTATGACAAGAGTGGGCTGATTTGAAGGAGTGCCTGTTTTATTGCAGGCCATGTTTGCTAGCTACGTTCCAGAAATATTTGAATTAATCGGCACACGGCCAAAGTACATGGGAGAGCATAACCGGGAGCACGGCAAAAAGTACGTCTACTTCATTCTTACCATGCAATCTTAATGCATCTGTATCGATATCTGTTCCTTTCCCAGGCATATCGTCGTCTGTGGACACATTACGTTTGAGTCGGTCTCTCACTTTCTCAAGGATTTCCTCCACGAGGATCGGGAGGACACGGACGTGGAAGTGGTCTTTCTGCATAGGTCAGATGACACACTACAGTATATGCCTTTGAGGCTGTCAATTCATTCATTTACTCTACGTGGTTGCAGAAAAGTGCCTGATTTGGAATTGGAGGGACTCTTCAAGCGTCACTTCACAACGGTACCGTATAGAATAGCCTTAATAATCTCTTTAGTAACGCACATACCAGAATGTACCACTTAACCAAAAAACTGATCAGAATCAAATACTTTATTGTTTCTTGTGAGTCACTAGACGAACGAAAGAGACGTAAATTTCTTCAGAGAATTTTCAGATAACACTAAATAGAGGGTACCGGTAGGTATGAACGAATACAAGACTCGGGGTGATGTGCTTGAGGGTGATTTTTTAAACAGGTAAAGTTTCTTCAAGGCTCCGTAATGAACACCAACGACCTGATACGTGCCAAAACGGACGTTTGCGACTGTGTTCTTGTCATTGCCAACAAATACTGCGCCGATCCCGATGCGGAGGACGCGGGTAAGCACGAAAGATACAAAAAAGTTACATGAAATAGCAACTCCTGAAAAAAGGAAGGAGAAACAAAATTGCGGCAAGTAGAAACAATTGCTCATATTCCGCCTACCATTTAACTGCTTATTATTTTTCACTTTCAGCCAATATTATGCGCGTCATATCCATCAAGAACTACAATGACGATGTAATAAGAATGTGTGGTAGACTGATAACTGCTGCGGCTTCTCCTACGGGATTATTTTCTTCTTTCTAGATTCGCGTTATTATTCAACTGATGCAATATCACAATAAGGTATCTTAATTAGCATTCTTCGCTGTTTCCTGGAAGAATCATCATTTTTCCGTTGACTCTTTAAAGGCGTATCTTCTGAATATTCCAAGTTGGAACTGGAAGCGAGGGGACGATGTCATCTGTTTGGCGGAATTGAAGCTCGGCTTCATTGCTCAGAGTTGTCTGGCGCCGGGATTCTCTACCTTAATGGCTAATCTCTTTGCAATGAGGTCCTTTAAATCGGTAAGTGAGGGGGAGGATGAAGAAAATATGTTTAATTAAAAAGGCTTTTTCCTGTTTGTAGTCTTCGGAGATGGCGCAATGGCAAAATGATTACCTCCGAGGAACCGGTCAGAGAGGAAGCAATAGAAAAGAAGGGAAGATGACAGTGCCTTTGAAGGTATTGATTAGCATTTTTTTGTTCAGGTATGGAGATGTACACGGAAACACTCAGCAACTCCTTTGTCGGAATGACCTTTCCGGAAGCAGCCGAGTATGTGTGCTGTACTAGTAGTGCCGTCTCGGTTACGTCACATCACTTGTCATGTGTTTGTGTTTGTACAGAATTTGCTTCATCAAGCTGAAACTGCTGCTGTTGGCTGTGGACGTTAAGAGTGATGACGGAAATGATCTTACCATCGCCATCAATCCCAACACGCAAATCATAATCAAGGAGAAAACGCAAGGCTTTTTTGTGGCGCAATCAGCCGACGAAGCAAAACGGTGTGGGCACTTTTGTTGCAGTGGTAAGGATGAGGGAGGGAAATCAGTTGGTGAAATGTCTTCTTCTTAGAGCATTATTCTACTGCAAGCACTGTCATGAAGACATTCGGGACGAATCGCTGATCAAGAAGTGCAAGTGTCGAAATTGTAAGATCAACTGCAAAGTCCATCCTCCTTCTTTCCCTTGATGCTCGACTCAATTCCTCCACAGAACGGACTCTCCTAAATAATTGTTTATTGTACCTTTGCTTGGCACCCTTCAACTAATATTACCTGCTAACTCGTTTAAATCATCCTTCCTTCCCTATAGTGGCCCTTTTTCGTCGAGGCGTCAGAACCGTCCAGATTCTGCAGCGCGCAAGTATGGTTCTCCTTATCTAACCCATAACCCGCTCAATCCCCTCCTTCCTCCCTTCTGCCATTTTGGGTTGTTTTGCATTTTCTTAATGACTAACTGACTGATTGTCTGTTTGGCTGTGGCCGCTATGTTTTTGCCTGGAACAACGGTCTGTCATCTCTTTCTCTTAATCCGACCCAATCCTGCTGAACGATCAAAGCAGTACCTCACTGGCACCATCTTTTTCTGCACAGACTTGAATGATTATGTACAATTTCTCCTTGTTTTGTCTTTTGTTCTATTAACCTGGTTCCTGCTGCATGTGTTGGCTGGAAGCTTTTTTCGTGTGTAGCAATAATAATTTGTTGAACCGCATGTGTTGTTCTTGTTTTTCCAGCTCTGATGGAGGAAACGAGCGGCCTTCTTGTTTCAGACCCCGTCAGTCGTTCTTCCTCTCCCACAGCGCTCAAACCAGCCAACAACGCTACCCTCGCGGTAGGGGGCCACAGCGGTGGCGGAGGTGGTCATAATCCCGCCCTCCTTAGCACGGTCGCTCTTCTCAAGGCTAAACGCAAACCGGAAGCCATTGTTCGGCGACAGAGCTCCTACTCACCCGGAACGTAAGTTTCCAGTTGTTTTAAATTCATTTTGATCATAATACCGGTATAAAGTTTTTGGTCTGATGAATCGTAGACCTCAGAGTCAGCAATCAGTCTTAGGGAATGGCCGAAAAATGTCAACGTAAGTGATGCTCCTTTCTGTTATAAAGACTATATTCATTTTATTTTATTACTACACTGTATTTCGAAACGAAGTTTGAGCGTAGGATAATTATTTACAGTACCTATTTCTTCTTTAAAGTGTTCATTGTAAGGTTATTTTGTTGCGATCAAAAGGGTTTCTCTGGTCAGGCGTCAAAGACGAACCCACTTTGCACCTACAAAATCAATGGTCTCTCCCACGACCTCGTATAATGAAGACGACGAATTTGGCGAAGGTGCATCAGACACTTATTCCATTGACAATGACAATCAGGACCCTTTCAACCACATTCGTTATGATTCAACTGGTAAGGAAATTTTCTTGGGTAAAGTTTTGCAATTTATAGATTGACCCCTTTTTTAGGTATGTTTCATTGGTGTCCGGCTCGACCAATTGAAGACGTAGTCATGGTAAGGTTGATTAGCTGGAAACAGCAGCTGCAATTAATTGTTATTATTGTTTAAAGGACCGACATCAAGCCGCCATTAACGTCCTCCATGGTCACGTTGTCGTTTGCCTGTTTGCGGATGCGGAATCTCCTCTTGTCGGGCTTCGAAATTTGGTGATGCCGCTGCGTGCCAGCAATTTTCATTACCATGAGCTCAAACATGTCGTCATTGTTGGTAATGTCGAATACATGCGGAGGGAATGGCGAAGCTTACAAAATTTGCCCAAGATCACCATCATTAACGTAAGCTAAATATGAAAAGAACCACTGTCAAGAGGGTTTATCGATTGTGATCGGTTGCTTCTCCAATCGGCAGGGTTCCCCACTCAGCCGGGCGGACTTAAGGGCTGTCAACGTCAATCTCTGCGACATGTGCGCCATCCTTTCCGCCAAGATTCCAAATAACGAAGACACTTCTCTGGCTGATAAGGAAGCCATTCTTGCCTCTTTAAATATTAAAGTAATATATGCCGCGAAGCAACGTAGTAGAGAGGAAATGTTTCAAATTGGTCTTGTCTGCTTTCCTAATAGGCAATGAAATTTGAGGAGACAATAGGTATGCATTTATTGTTTGTTAGCATGAGACATATAACCCTTTTGCATACCTACCTGCCTGCATGTTGATTGCTCATTCCGCTGCTTTGCTTTTGTCCCCTTGACAGGCATCCTTACTAACCATCAGTTATCCGGTAATCGTATGGCTCTGTGGCGTTCTTGCCTGTAGATGGATTTGTTCTGTGTTTCGACAATGTAGGCTACAATGTCACTCTTTCATCTTCATCAGCTGTCGACAATGCCGGTGGAGGAGGAGCACCCGACGGTCGTTTGGTAACACTCCAACGCAAGGGATCAGTCTTTGGCTCCAACGTTCCCATGATCACCGAATTAGGTCCGAACGTGTTTTTAATTATTCTCCTAACTTGCTCCAAGATTTGATTTGATATCAACTTCTAGTCAATGATTCCAACGTCCAATTCCTCGACCAAGACGACGACGACGATCCCGATACGGAGCTATACATGACTCAACCTTTCGCCTGTGGAACAGCGTTTGCTGTCAGCGTTCTTGATTCTCTCATGAGCACGGTATAAATGTTTCTCAAGCATCGTACGTGAATTGTAGTAGTATAATTGCCTCATCTATTGCCGTTTCAGACATACTTCAACCAGAATGCTCTAACATTGATAAGGACAATGATAACCGGTGGCGCCACTCCGGAGCTAGAGTTGATTCTGGCGGAAGGGGCCGGTCTCATCGGTGGGTATAGCACCCTTCAAATTCTCTCCAACAGAGATCGCTGTCAAGTTAATCAGATACCCATTAACGTCGGACCACTCTCAAAGCATACGGTAAACTTATCTTGCTTTCTAGGCCAATTTAACTTTTATTTGCATCACAACTCTATTGTACAGCACGCGAGTTATGGAGAACTGTTTGTGGACGCTATCCGGTCATATGGAATGCTGTGTATCGGTATTTCCCGTCTACGTGATCTCAACAACACCGCCAGTCAGTCACCCAAACGTTACGTCATCACCAACCCTCCTGATGACTTTAAGGTACAGTGGGGATAGTTTTTGTGAAAAAAATTAATATGTCACAAATATATATTGTTTTACAGCTGCACGCTTCAGACAGAATATTTGTTCTACAGCAGTTTGACCCCGGTTTAGAGTATTCCCCCAGTGAGGTAGGCTCCACAGACAATGGTAAATAAGAGTAGTAGTAACTGATTGATGCTCATCCACAGGAGGACAACTCCAAGTACCCGTTGATTCGGCCCCTACAAGGCGCTGATAACCCAGTGAAAGCTCCCGGTGCAGTTCCGCAACCCGGCCAAAGAGACCCCAATAGTCAAGTTTTATTGTGTAGCAGCATGACAGACGGACCTTACTCTTATATCGGTTAACTTAGCTGTTTTTCTTTTCACCTTCCAAAGAAGATGCCTTAGTATGTTGCTGATTTTTGATGCGCAACTTCCGGTAACAATTTATGTCTCGTATCGCCACCGTTACTCAGTTGTTAGTCGGTGTTTGTTGACTTTTGGACAAGATGATTTCGGAGAACTATGAACGTGGAAAGGAAGAGGAAATGAAGAGGAAAAGTGTAAACTTGCTTGTATAACCTTTGACTTGTGGTCGTCAGGTCGTAAAGGAGTTATTAGCACAAGTGCACACCATATCGGAAAGACGCATCACATACTTGTTGGGTACGTGGTCTTTCTTGGCCAAGTTTGTGTGGGAAAAGATGGCCAGGGAGCGATATCGATTCGATTGCATAACATGCGCTCTATTGGATATATATACACGTCCTAGTACACAACTCCAATCATACGCTAATTGTCAAGGCTACTTCCGGGCTCTGTCTGCACGTTTTCCATTGCAATCAACTTTGTTTTTCGTTTAAGCGCTTTATAAATGCCCCTTTTTTAAGAATGTTAAAGTCCTTCGCGCCTATGTTGTTGCTGCTCCTTCTGGCGAAAAATCTTGTCCTGGTCCCGGCCAACGAACCGGTAGGTCTAGCAACGTTTACTAGTATATGTACAGTAGAGCCCTGCAAACCGCACCGCACCGCCGCAAACCGCACTTGCCGCTTTTCTGATACCATAAATAGATATTAGAGAAGTTGAAGCAACACGCGTAAGAGTAAGCGTAAAGAAATTGATCAAATGAAATCGTGCGCGGGCGTGGCTAAACTTACCTCTTACGCCGCATGCGTTACCCCCGTCGTAAGGAGCAGTGGGCCTTACGCGGCGACTTAAGCATGGTGTAAGGACAATTCAGTATACTTAACCCTGGTCAATTTACTGGAATTTGACTCAAAATTCTAAGCAATAGTAGCAACTAGCCATCTGGGTTGTAGAAAACGATGAACTCAACTGAAATAGAAAATTTAGAGGCCGATTTTTGTGGCGCACCAAATGACGAAAAGCTACAGTTTGATTTAATTTGATTTTGAAAGTCATTTGATCATTTGATCATTTGATTTCTTATCACTCCTTTTTGCCATGAAACATAATTTGATTTGATTTGATTTGAATTTGAGATTTAAAATTTGACATTTGACATTTGATGCCATCCCTAAGCAGAAGGGATTTGTACTTCATGATAGGAAACAGAGACACGAGAAAAAGAAATCTAATGATGGAATTGCAGAAATATTCGGTTTTACGAGCTGGTATTTTCCAAAAATGACGCAGAATTCAAGGAGAGCATTGCTTAAGGTTACCTTACGTTAACGCTACGCCGACTGCTTCAACCTGTCCTCCGTAGACCAAGCGTACACTTTTCATACGCTACTCTTACGCCGAAAATGCTTCAACCTCTCTATTGCAATCAATCAATTCTCCATTATCGCACAGAGGCAGGCGCAATAGAGCCATCTGTTTGTTTACGTATTGAAAATACGTACATGACGTATACGTATGTACGTAAATGCGTACGTATGTACAATTTGTTTACGTATTGAACATTTTCTTAGGTTCTAAAATTGGCGGTGCGGTTTGCGGTTTGAGGGTGCCAGCCCGCGGGCTGCGGCGGTGCGGTTTTAAGGGTTGCCTGCGGTGCGGTGCGGGCCGCGGTTTAGAAAATAGGCCGCGGTGCGGGCTGCGGTTCAATTTTTCCTAACCGCGCAGGGCTCTAATGTACAGAGTTTCCTTTTCCTATTATCAAATCGACAATGCTCAATTCCCGATTGATTGTTTCCACATAGGCTGATGGAGACGGTTCCGGGAAGCATGTTTTTGTCTCAAGACAGGAGCGTTCTTTCAGGGCGGAAAAGCACAAATGCAGTGCAAACTGCGAGCAACGGTGTCGCAACGCTCAACACCGAGATGGCGAGTGCCAGGGAACTATAGGCAATTATCATTGTGTCTGTTTTAACTAAGCTTTCATTCACAAACAGACTAGTTGACGCTGAGTCAATTGTAGGCGCCTTTTGTTGTATGTTTAATAGAAATGAATTAGTGTTGGTGCATAAAGTCGCCTTAATAATGGAAAAAATATATCGATTAATAATTTTGATAAAAGGTGCGATGTGGTGTCTGGTGAGCTTTGGATAGAGCATTCAATTTTTTAAGAGAATAAAGATTAAATGGGACGGTTTGACGAAAGTATTCGGACAAAAGTGCTTGCAATATCGTGCAACAATCATTAACTACTTTGAGACATTAACGTCCACCGGGTCCTTCTTAATCAAGTCCAACGGCTCATCAGGAGAGTCTTCTGTCGAATAACACTTGGATGTAATATCAGGAGGCTGCGCGGTGCTGATGGTAGTAATATCGCTCGACGACAAAGCCGGCACCCACGGTCGAAAGGGTCCGACGAATGGTGACTCGCCTGGGTGAAGTGTGGTTGATGCTGTGAACAACGGCAGAATCGCCATTGTGTTTTCACGCGAACCGGTAAGCGTTGCTGTTGGTGCAGACAGTCCGGCAAGTAGGTCGCAAAATGGACTGGGGAAAAAGAGCGGGGTCAGACCAAAGTTAAGACCGGGAATGAAAGTGTCGCTGGACCAGTGGAAAGTTGCAGTCTGAGTTTGCGGTTGTACTGGACTGCTCAACTGTACTGGAGCCACGGGCTCTTTTTTCACTTCCCCCGGGCTGAATGTGTTAACCGGGCTTGTCGGCGGGGACGATGAGGAGGCAGAAGTCTTTTCTCCTCCTGTTCCAGGTGGGTTCTTAGTGACAAAATTTCGTTCCTTAATTTTATACTCGAGTGTACTGTGTGGGATCCCGTAGAAATGGCCCGCACGATGCACCGTCATGTCGCCTTTGCGAACGGCCTTGAGAGCCTCTTCCAGGTCACCTAAATAATAGCTCCGTCAAGAAAATGCGAAACGCCTAAGTGACGGCTTCCATCTTAACTATATACAACGACTGACCCTTGTCATAACGCCGGTAACGTCCTCTTTTATAACTGAGAGGTTCCCGTTCCCTCTCTTGCTCGTCCGCCTTGCTTTTTTCGGTAATGTGACGGGAAATGATTTCTTTCAAAGCCGAGGTAAGGTCCGCACTAGCCGCCCGTTTCAGTCCTGGACTAGAATGAGCGGTTTTTGATAAAGACCGAGGTTTTATTTGAGCCGGGGTGGTAACGTTGCTTGAGCTGCATTTGTGAGTCGAAAGCTTTCCCACCTAAAATGAAGTTTGCTTAAAATTGACCTTTTGACATTATTCATGTCATATAACCTTGTTACGCAGTGTTGAGCGAGGAATGCCAAAAATGATGGCAGCCTTACGAGTGCCGACTCGACCACATTCCACTTCGTCGATGGCCGAACGCAGTTCTGCGGGGGAATATTTTCGCTGATGGCCTTTTTTGCCATTCTTCTTCGACACCGGTGGAGGAGGTACACTTTCTGTGGTAATCGGGACGACTAGTGGCGAGGCTGCAGCTGTGTTGGTCCTTTTTACTGCAATATTGTTTGCTTCTTCGGAGAAGGCTGGGGGCAAGATATAGCCTCCTCGAGGATCCGCATTAGCTACACAAAATACGCAGGTCCCCAATCCTTCGACTGACCAATCGGTGCCGTAGGAAATGGTCGGCAAAAAAGCTGTAGAATGAAAGAGTTGTTCTCGCCGAGTCAGGAGTCCATCCTTGACATTAGGTCTATTTCGAGGCATGACCGAGTTTCGGTCTTTCATTCGTATAGATCCCATTATATAGCTGACCGCAAGTTCCAATCCTGTACAATAGAATAATTACTGTGGTTTATACCGTAGTTGATAAATCCGAGGCCGGTGTTGTTGTTACCTGTAGCGCAAGTAACCTGGCTCATCGTTTTCCGCAGCGTTTTCCGGAGCGAGTGTAGCTTCCGCTGACATCGGAATGGAGAATGACACAAATCGGTGGGAATACGCTCCATGATACATCTGAAGGTGCTCTTGTTATCGCAAATCTGGTGAGAGTGACCTATGGTAAGGTCCGTCGATCGTGCGATGAGACTTGGCTTGTCCTCCATCAATTCGAGTTCTCGGAGCATTCGGTGGACCGTTCTGCTTGTCAAACTTTCACTTGCCCCTTCATCAGAAGGACACTTCAGTCCGTCTTTCATTTCTTTAAATCTATAAAATACTTTTGAATGGCTGTTCTCAACGGGAAAGTAAAAAATTACTCTTATTAGTCACGGGTGCCTTTCTGGATTGGTAATTGAGCGCGAGGTTTATGAGTGAGAAGAGCCGGCTGCCTGCGTGACGTCAGGAGATTAGATTATCAGTGAGAGCTCTTCAAAAATTGGCTTATTCCTTGATCCGCGGGGCGTCCTTTCTTTCTTTTTTCTCCCCTCTCCCCGCTCCCCACTCCACTCCTCCTCTAGGCCGTCCGGGTCTTTGCCTCTACGCATCATCCTCTGGCCCCATTGCCAAAATTAGTCTCGACCTGCAAATTTGCAACCTGTTATCGATTTTTATTTCGGGTGCAACCTAAACTCACATGATGTAATAACACATAGGTAAAATGGCAAAACTCATCACACAAACACACACGGGATGGAAGGTCATTTTGAAATTGGCAAAATACCAACATATAGAACGGGTAACATCCAATTGAAATGAGAGATGCAGGTTGGTTATAAATTTGCATAATGATTGTTGGAATTAAAGCAATAAGCACTTTATTTTTTGTCCTAATAAACAAAGTAGATCATAAACAATTAATCTTTAAAAATCTCAAATACTGTGACGATTGGAACAGTTACTAAATTCTATGGAGAATCTCAGGTCATGGAGAGCCTTATTTTTACTTATTTTATTATTTTTACTATTTTTACTTAGGACATACCCTACAAGGCAGCCTTAAATTGCTTTTTCCACTTACTTCAATCGAAGGAATATGAATGCAGAAAGAAGATAATAAAGACCGATTGTAAAAAATGGTCGCTTATCGTAGAAAGAAAGAAGGATTTGTCTTTGAGAAATGGCGTTTGGAGAGAGGGTAGTGCCGTTCATTGGTATGAGTATAGAAAAAGAAAAGATGCTATAAATGTAGTGGCAACTGGAAAGCAAGCAGTGTATCGGCGAACCTGGTTATAAATATGACAGGAAGCACTAAAGCTTACCACTACCTTTCTTTTAGTGTGAGGCCGCCTCTTTTTAGTCGGTCGGCGAGTAGAGTACTCCCCCTTCCCCATAATCCATGAAGTATGCATAGGTAGAGACAATTATTAAGTGGGAGGGAGAAAGAGGGAGAGAGGAAGGAGCTATCATCCTGTTTTACTTGTTCAAAAATCGACCGGCCGAAATCTTTTACCTTGACTGTTGGTACCGATGTTGCACCTTTTCGAGTGACAAGCTAGGCTACTGTCCTGCGCGGGAGCGTTCATGTGCCATGTATTTAGGGTACATATTGCAATTACAGTGTTCTGCCACGAGAATTGTCAATTTGCGTCGAGATTAAAAGGAAAAGTCTACATTATTGTTTATAAATGGCACAAAAACTTGCCTACAAAATTACAAAACGAGAAAAGCTTTAAAGAAAAAAATTCGGTCTGTGAAAGCCCACGGAACGGGACAATTTGGAGAGATAAAATACTAGGACTCATTTCAAAAGGCGTTATCTTTACCTACAAACATAAAATAAGGCTCAACAATAATCACAAATTATTCCAAATGCGAATGCTCCGATCCTTTTCAAGACCTCCCGATGCGATAATCCTTTGAAAGGGATGACAGGCCGTCGCACAGCAAACGTCTTTGTGGTATTCCAAAGTCTTTAGCACTTTTCGCGTATTCACATCCCAAACGTACAACTTTCCATCTTCAGATCCCGAGACCACCGACACAGGCTCACCGGACCTGCCGCCGCAAAGAAAACTTGCAGGAATGCAGTACTTTTCGTTCTCGTGACCCTGCAAAAGAACCAAAACCAAGGCTTTAAAACAATTTCGGAACGCTATGGAGGCAAGCCGAGTGTGATGTGGTCACCTGAAAGGCTCGCTTCTCTTTTGTCCTGAGATAATCCCAGAGTTTGATTGAACTGTTGACGTGAGAAACGAGGATGTATCGGCCATTGGGGGAAAAACGAGCGCTCCCAACCATGGGATTGGATTGTTCCACCAAAGTCTTAAGGCAGTGGCCTGTCGCTACTTCCCAAATTCGACATAGACCCTGTCAATAATAATAATAGACACTTACCACATACTAAAGGAATTGCAGATGCAATCTCAGACCTCATTATCGACACATGTTATACATCTATACATACATCGGTACTGGCACTCAACAGAATGTGACTGTCCTTGTGAAATTCCAGTGACGTCACAGGATAGGAAGTATGGCAGGCCACAGTTCGGATGGAAGTACCAGTCCTGGTATCCCAGTAAATTACCATACCATCCGCTCCACCTGACGCGATCATATTGCCCTAAAAAAAGCAAAGAACTGTCTTGTTTATTTGTCGGACAAAGACATAATGGCCGACTGGCCTTTCACCGTTAATTCCATTGCATAATATTTTACGGTACTCGTACGGAACCTACTGAAGCTAAAAAAGCCAAAATATCAATCAATGAAAGGGACAGGCGAGGAACCAAGGTGCAGTACGAGTACCAATATAATCACATCAACCAATCAATCACCCGGCGAAACCCGTGCTGCCCCTTTTTTTCTTACCTGAACATTCCAGGCGCAGCTAAAGGCGCTTATTTCATGGCCCCTCATCGTTCTAATGCAAACACCCTTCTCGACGTCCCAAATTTTGACGGTGCGATCATCGGAAGCAGATGCTAGGAAGCGTCCATCATTGGACCATTGCACTTCATCCACTCCCAGCTGATGACCCAAAAGTTGTCGCTCACGTCCTCCATTCACATGATTCCACAAAAAGATGAACCCGTCTGCTCCTGCGCTGCAGAGGCATGTGCCATTTGGGTGGAATTTCAAAGATGAGATACCGCGGGAATGTGCGGGCTCCAATGTGAGATTGCCTAAATAGTCTGCTTCAAGCTTACTGCTCCACATGACATTATTCATTCCTCCTCCTCTACCGCGTCCGTTTGTGGTTGGCAGGAAGAGACGAGGTGGCCGCAGAGGTATTTCCGGCGACACATCTCGCACCTCCATCATTCGTCCCGATCCCAATCCAGGCTGCGCGAAAAAGGAAATGTTTACTTTTTCTTAGAGGGAGGGGCGTTAGGGGTCCGGCCGATATTAAAAGACAAGTTGGGGCGGAGTTTAAAACGTCACCTTTTTCTAGGTTGTTTACTGGAATGATTTTTGTCTCCTGTGTCCGCACTGCTTCTTTGCTTGATTGAGGCTTGGGATGCATACAATGTCTCTTTCCACGACAACATTTAAATGGTTGGATTTACTCGAATCAGAGTTTGACCGAGGTAAGCGAAGAGACTGAACCGCATGGCACAAACAAACTCTTTTTTGTCTTTCTTTACAGCCTACGTGGAATTGGACGGCATCCTTTGCCATCCGGAGGCCGAAATTGAATACGTTATCGGACCTGCGCGTCAAAAAATGGCTCTTCTATGCGCAACGTTTGCTCAGTTATCGGAGAAGGCCCAGACTGTGTTCCAGAGTAATGCCAAGTTGGAGGTAC
>LRSR01005281.1:0-10547 GCA_001579985.1 Hypsibius dujardini | reverse complement strand
TTAAGCGGGATTTCTCGACGCACGCATTGAATCAATTATTTGATTGATTGTACGTAAACGAAAGCAAATGTAAATTGAACATAAAAATGAACAGATAAGATCCGGGGTCGATCAAGTTAACTGGTAGGGCAAAAAGTGTCCCTTGAGATTGGGAGATCACGGTGTGTGTGTTGTCCATTTGACCGTTCGTCTAGCGACAATAGCTTCGAGACACAAGGGTGAGTTCAGCATATTTGTTGCACGGTATGAGGGAAGAGCTTTGGAATAGACCACTTGACTTTACGTACCCTGGAATGGGCCATCGGGTGGCAGGGGGTGCTCTGTCGCAAATTAATTGAAAACAGATGAGGCACTGCATAGTCAGCGACCTCCATAGTGAGCTTGTTCCAACCTTCCAATTATTTCGTTCATTTTTCCTGCAACTTTTCTTCATATTGGATACGCGTTCCACCGGGGTTATCGATTATTCTCTGTTATGAAGACCTTGGTGATTGTGTTCAGTGGCGCGCCGAGGGGGGGTGATTCGTTGATCTACAACCCCCCTCGAAAGTAAAAAAAGTGCCCCAAGGGTCCCCCATTAGAGAAAAAGACTATGATTGAGAATTGTCATGCAATACTCCCCCCTTACGTTCTATCGGAAATATTTCGGATACAATAAAAAACACCCCCCCTCAAACCAAAGCTCGGCGCGCCACTGATTGTGTTGTCATAAATAACAGTTACCAACCTGGTTCTGATTCCTGTAGGGCCTGCACTGATGCTCGTGACAGAATGATGAGCATGTGTACATACTTCCAACTTCTTAGACTAAGCGTTTAGGGTGATTCTGAGACATAATGAGGCGCAGGTTCTTCCTTATGTAATGTGGGCCACTTAAATTCTCAGTAAAGGCAATTTTGTATCTTTATTGACCTTCAGAAACTGACGGCCAAACGCATCTTCAAGGCGCTCGCCTGATGACTAAGGCGTTTACTCGTTTAATTCCAATACAGTAAATCGAATATTGAGAGGGCAGTCAATTCGGCAAGTGTGTTGCACTTGTGTCTCTCCTTCTGCGCGCCAGCCGGACATAGCCACGTCAGCTTTCCGCAACTTCGAGTTGGAACACTAGACTATTCGTAAAACTTGCCACGAACATATGGAGGACGATTGCATGAGGCGAAGGCAGCCCGCAAAGTTCTTCAAGAACTTTTCTCCAGGAGCTATATCAAACAAACAAACATTGCCCCAAATACTGTATTTTCGCGTTAGACAGGGACAGTCGTACTGGAGTGGAACGTGTGCACGGCTGTGTGCACCGTACACACAGCACAAGCGCCGCTTGGCCGCTTAAACGTTCCACAACTCGTAGGCTGTCCCTGTCTAACGCGAAAATACAGTACTGCAAAACTGACGAACTGCGTCTCTAGTTCCCCTATATAGCGCTATAATTCAAACGACTACGGCGCTTTAAAAATGTTAATTCAAAAACCCGTGAATAATAATGTTTCCCCCAGAAAATATCCCTTCAAAAAGCCCTTCCCATAGAAAATACCAGTGCGAAAATTCTTGCCTCAAAACTGATTCGTTAACATCCTTGCCCGCGGCCATTATTTTTATGGATAAATAACAAGCATGAATAATTTCAACGTTTACGCCTCACGTTGTACTGATTTAGCAACACTATCATTCGCCCAACATTAGAACACAGTGATTGTTACATCAATCCATTGAAGGTCAACCAGCCGTCTACACAACGAACGAACATCACCGCACTTACGAGTAACTAAATTTCACAGGCAAACCAGTTTAGTATCATAAGCCGTAAACCTTGTCGGATGATCCTTGCATAAATACCAACAGGTAAAATCAACTAAACGTTGCGCTCAGCGGCGTAACGAGGTCTCAGCAGACAACACCGCGTTTTGGCTGCGATCCCGCAACTGGTCTGCTTTTAATTTACCGGGGTTTTTTGGACTGCAATTTAATTATTGGTAGCACGAGACTAACTAGCCCTGATGGACCTACTCCTACAGGTGCCGGCAGCAAAGTTGGACCAGTTTGCGCAAACGAGTTTTTCACCGTTGTGTGTATTTTATTCTATTTTTTTGCGTTTTCAATCTGAAAGCCCTTTGAGTCTAGCATTTGAATCACCCTTCCTTTCCAGGATTTCATAACATAGCGACGAACGCTAAGTAGGAATCCTTCCAGACCTGGCGCGCTGCACGTTGCAAAACAGGGATGCCTTTGGGTTTTTTCTTAAAAATGATCTTTTAAAAATCCGGTTCAAATCAAAATCCATAGAACTTAGATCAGGGCTGTTGGCCACTCAATCCTCTTTCCCGATGTACTTGACTTTTTTCGATTTGAGGTAGAAATAAACCGCAAGTGTCGTGTGACTGGGAGCACTATCAAAGTCGAGGATGACTTTGTGTTCTTCTCCCGGGTAGAGTCTGGGAACGTCTTTTTCTATTATTGGCTTCACGATATTGTTGACTTTGCTGGTTAGCGGAACGAAGTAGATGCCCGTCGCACCGCAGTACGACACTCCTGCGGCGCACGTCACATTTTTGGGGAATGTCTGCTTCCACTTTTTGGTGCGACTTTACGGAACTGGTTTTCCATTTTTCCGGTAGTAACAGCCCCGGATTTTACCACAATCGTCCATAGACAGCCAGAACTCATCAAAAGACACTACATACTTCCATCGATCGACTCCCAGAAGCCTGAGAAACCGAGGTCCGTGGTCAAGACGCTGCTGCGCTTGCTTGTTTGACAGGGCATGCGTTTTGGTCTTCTTCAGCAGGTCCGATTGCAAATTTTCCCTCAAAACTCGACGAATTGTCCTTTCAGAGACATCATACTTTTCAGCCATTTGGTCCAGGGTGGGAGGATTATCCACATTCGTCGCTGCGTCCACTTTTCTGATGAGATCCATGGTATACTTGGACGGCAGGCACTGGGGACCGACCTTTTTTGCTGGTTTGGGGATTCCTCACTTCTGTTCAAATTCCGTGATAACGCGAGTGACACTAGACTTTGAAACCGAAAAGCTCAGGTCAAACAAACCATCGACTATTTTTCTATGAGAATGGCCGTTCTGATGGTGGGCCAAGATGGCGCCCCTCGTTTCAGAAATAATTGGAGCAGGCATGGTTGATTGTTCAAACGTCAACAAATGGTTTTTTACAACATCTGGCTTGGTTTTACTCCAAAACAATGTGAGATGGGTTGTTACAAAACAGTTAATCAATCAGCCAGCTTTAAGTCAATCTTCAGCTTTAAACCAATCAGCTGTTCGATGGTGCGCAAATTGATCCAACTTTGCTGCCGGCACCTGTACTAGACTGCAGGTCCGCAACGGCATCATTCATAATTTTTAAAAAATGCAGGTCTGCAAATTCCCTATTTTAATTCAATCAAATTGCAGAACCGCAACCTTGAATTCATTTTTGGTCCCTCAATTGGGGGAATGCAGAAGGCTCGTTACGTCCCTGGTTCAACTTGTGACACACAGTTACAGTACCATAGGTTTTTGATGCGGTCCTTCCTTGTTTGACTGCAAACGAAGGACGGACGAGTTCACTACGAAGGAAAGTTGCAGGGTCAGTTATAAATGCGATCATGAAAGCGAGTCATGGGATTTATCAAACCAAGCATTTAACGCAACCAGTGCCTTTAACTTCCACTGTTCGAATAAACATCTGACTCCCGATGTCATAACAGCCCAGCCGACAAGTATGAGGTAAATAGTCCGGATAAACAGGATATTTGCCGCTAACATTTCTGATAACGTGAGGCTCTAGAGAACACACATGACGCTGCTCGTTGAACTTCGCTCATAAGTTCAAAGGGCACTCAAAGCCTGGCCCAATGTGCCAGTGTGCTCCGAAAAAATTCATAAATACGAGCTCACAAACTCACACTGTCAGACTTCTCAATCCACTCCACATTGGCAATGGCGTCTCGGTTTTTTACATTGGGCTGCGTTACATTTGTTGCTTTCGTCGCTGCAACCAGTAGGTTTACACAATCTTTTTGTGATTTTTGCTTTTCTGAACTGACAACTTTCTGTATGCAGATGGCTGCACGCCTCCGTTTTCACAACCCTGCCAGGTAGATCCTTATGTGAATTTAATTGCTATGTAGTTAACTATTAATGCTGTTACCCTACCTAACTTTAGCTAACTATCAAGCTAACTTGCGTATTGATAAGTGCAAAATTAATAATCAAAGTCACATCTGTTCAGTCGGTGACGTGTCCCTACGGGCAGACCTGTCAATCAGACATTTCCTACTACTGTGATAATATTATCGGAGGATTCTGCAAGGCCGTTGCCGTCTGCACACGCGATGGTACAGTTCCAAATCCTTGCAAGGTAAGCCACAATTCGCAACGTGGAGAATATAAGAGATTTGCTTGTTATGAGCTAGTTATGAGAGATGGCTAGTTATGAGACAACGCTTTATTTAAAAGCAGGGTCAGTTTTGATCCACGCGTAGTATACTTGGCGGGCAACGGTATGCTGGGTGTGACTCATACCAGCCTTCCCCATGCCTATAAGTACATGCTTATACTTTATGCTTATACGTTTACCTTTGACTATTTATCCCATACCCTACTTCCCTTATACTTAAACTTAGACTTTAAACTTTAAACTTATACTTATGCCAATGACTGGTTAGCCCACAAGCATCTCCCACTTACTTTATACTTCTACAATACACTGATACGTATGCTTATTACTAGTTGGTTAGCCCCACCTGTCACCCACCACTCCCCTAATTCTTGTACCCTACAGTAAAGTATGACAGCCGCACTGCTTAAAAAACTGAATTTTTCGCCGCACCACTGCCGCATTGCATTACATTTCCGCCGCGTCACTCCGCTTTCGGTGAGAAATTTATATTTTTGTCCATTATTATCTTGTTTATTTGAATGTGGATTCCTTTGTGTATTGTTGTTTAATCAAAGTTCTTTATCACTCACTGCTGTTAAAGATTTTTGTGTTTTCTACAGTAAATTAGAAACAAATTTGCTGCCTTGTGCCACGCCGCTCCGAAATTTCGGGCGGTGCTGCCACTTGCCGCGTGAAATTTAGTTCTGTGATTGCCGCCTGATGCCGCGCCTCGTAAAATATGAGACTATTTTCCCGCTGCTGCGTCTTAAAAGTCACTCGGTGTCATGCTTTACTCTACAATCGACCTAAGACTCCCTGCAAAATGTTTGCGGATAGGGTTCTTCTTTCTTGCAAAAACACTACCCATAAGACAGGGATTGTTTTAGTGTGTGACATTACGCAAAACGTGTGAGATTAAAACGATTTGTGTGAGATTAAATGGCCTTAATGTTACACATTTTTTTGGAATCTTCAACTAAAAGTTTTAACGTGAAAGAAAGCCTGAAAATATTTGGTAAAAGGGTACATGCACTGCAATACTGAAGCCGCTGCAGTCTTGTGTACAGCCAATCTCTCAAATCCAATGTAAACCCGATTCAAGCTATTGCACTCGGTAATGCATAGCACCGCTGCACTAACCAAGGCAAATGGCTTGATTCGGTCAACAGACGTTTCAACGAGCGCGTCTAGCACGAGCTTAAAAGAATTCTGACCGGGTTTGTGGTACATTAAAAATCCCCTTAAAATAATCCCTGCCATAAGAAGCTTGATGTCTTCTGCTGCAGTTCACGCAACTGACTTCCATTTTCCATTGCAAAATCTGCCTGTGTGGACACGTGCTAGATGATCAGAGTTCAAAAATTCTACTTATATCAAAGCCTTAACAAGTAGTCAATGGCAGCCCCAGATTCCTTAAGGCAAATGGTATGTGGCTGGAGAAGACGTCGGTTTTTCAATTACTGCAACAAAGTAAACTCTCAGCCAAAATAGATAGATTATGCGTGCTTCCTTAACTGATATCAGGTTCGACTATGCTTTTGAGACAGGCCTAGAACAGGTACTTCTCTGCCGCTGCCAACGCCACACTCTCATATAGTCTCAAAACAAAAATTCCTTCTGGAAAGCCTAAATCTGTTTTGAATAGCCCGCAATGAATGGGCAGGGTAAAAAATGTTTCATGAGGTTTCATGTTTCCTTTATGAGAGATACAGCCCACAATAATCTGACAGAAATTTGGAAATTTAATCATATAAGTATAAGTATGTAAATATAGGTATATAAGTATAAGTACTGTATATAAGTCTAACTATAAGAGTACCGCCAGGCATACATTAGGTCAGACATACAGATATAAGTACACGTGTATACATTGAAGTAGAAGTAGAAATATACATACACATGTGGCACTAACCTTGTGCTAACCGAGTTAGGCGTTTAACTCGGTCTGTGTGTATTAAGGAGTTAAATGGTTGAACTCAGTTAGCGTAAGGTTATTGCCACATGTGCCGACAGGTACGCAAGGGACTGTACAAAATGAACTGGATAAGTATATGAGTATGCATAGTAAGTATCATAAATATATTAAGTATGTAAGTATACCATATACCACTGAATTTGGAAAAGTTTTGTTCCAGAATTGGCCCGTAGTCAAATATGATCTCGATAACAAGCCTATTTGGTCCCCTAACCCGCATAGTATATTGTTTAATTGACTTAGGGGTATAACGGATGCCCGTCTGGTACGACCTGCGTCAGAGTACCAAATAGTTGCAAGGACAACACACCATGCACCTTTAAAAGGCAGTGTAACGGTTAGTAGTCCCATCTTCTATTTCCCAGAATAGATTAGATTCATTTGAGTTTGGGTCTTGCAGCAAATGTTCGTCCGGGGTCGTGCCGAAGATCAACGAAATCCAGCCTCCCACAGGTGACCAGCTGTAGCAACTCATGCGAGAACGATCACTTCTGCGAAATCGGCGCAAAGTGCTGCTTTGTTAACTATCTCAATAGGAGCTATTGCCTGACATGATTTCGAAAGCATCAAACAATGTGGGAATGTTTTTATATGTTATACTGTAGTTGCCATGTTAAACCAGCTCGTGTGTTCAAATATGAGTGTAATTTATTGTCAATCTGTAAGATAGTTTGGATTGTGTGAAGTAAATACGCATTATGCGCGATCGTCTAGCGCGATCGTCTAGTTTGTGGTTGCGAAAATTATTCATAATAATGGTTGCTATTAGAATGTTAAACTTTGAGAGAAGCAATAGCATAAAATGATTTGTCAGCAGTGGTGCCGAAAACGCAGAACTTAACCAGGTCTAATTAACTGTCCCTTATCTGCAAATAATATAGCTATGAACACGGTCGAAGAAGTAGGACCACCATCGACGCATTCCGCAGCCGTTGAGTTTGACGTCCAGATTGTTGACCCGGGAACGAACCCAAAATCGCTGAATCATTGGAGCTTGAAAGCCACAGGCACAGGCACATGTACAGACACAGACACCGGCAGAAACGCAGACACAGGAACAAGACTCAACTGGCACGTAATGAATCCAGTAGACACCCTACAGACACAAGACAAAGGGAAATGTGCAGTCCTCGATGGGAAACTGAAAAAAAGCAGTATTACATAAATATTAGTTGACTTGGGGTAGTACTTGAACTCTTCTTTCCTTGAACCCTCTACACGGTGAGCTCTTCAAAGTATAAGTAAATAGAGTAATAAATTTCAACTAAAAACGCATCGGCAGTGTGTAAGCGATCACTTCTTCCTTGTATTTCTTTTTTATGACAAGCTATTCATGGCGACCATTGCATTTTTTGCACCGTCTAAACGACTAATCAAATCGGCATTCAGCCCGCTGTTCCGTTGCAGATCCATTTCCAGTTCGAACTACCGGTGCTTGGCTTGCGTCAGCTTTTCCTTCATTTGTCTGACTCGGAGCTCATGATTATTCTGAAGATGATTAAACTGAAAACAATAGAAGTTTATACCGGCTTCATTTGAACTACTAATCCATTTTTTATGATCATATAAACGATGAGTTTCATACTTCTGCCCCTGCCAGTGAGCGACTTGCTGGCGAAGTAGCTTATTAACTTGCTGCATGTCCAGCAGGCTTTGTTGATGGGACTCTTCCATCGCTGTATCCTTTGCTGTCCTGTCAGCTTCAGCCAGACGACCTTTCTCTTTCATCGTGTATATCTGCAACCAAGGAAATGTGACGAAGAATTACTCAGATTGGCACAAACAGACGACAGGCAAACACAGAGATGGGTGGCAGGTAGACAACAAACAGTGTGACAGACAGACAGACAGACAGACAGACAGACAGACAGACAGACAGACAGACTAAAAGACAAACAGACAGAGAGACAGACAGACAGGGAGACAGGGAGACTGACAGGCAGACAGACAGATACTGGACCCAAGACCGTCAACACTTACTACTGACTGAATGTTTCGATTCAATATCTGAAGTGATTTCTCTTTCAGGTCTAGCTGGCCTTCTAATTGTTGTATTTCTTCCGCCATGGCTACGTGCTTGTTGTTGAGGTTTTCACATTGGTTGATAGTTTCCTTTAGCCGCTCATTCTGGTCATTTATACTCCTCTCAAATTTTGCTTCCCATTGGCTCATCTGATCGATTTTCTGTCGCAGCGAAGTTTGCGTGCTTTGAGCTAGCAGAGTCAAGCGATCACGGTTTTTCTCAGCAGCGGATAATCGCATGAAAAAGTCGTCCGGGGTGGATATTGCAGCGAACTACGTGACTCCACCGCCCTGCGTGATGGTATGAGCTTTCGGTTGGAGTCATCAGCGAGCTGGCGGTTGATGGCTTTCCGTTAGGCGGCTTTCTGATTTCAGTGTGTGGGAGGAGTTACTGTAGCGACTTTCAAGAAGCGCCTTTCGTTGTCTGAATGTCTGAGTTGATGGCAAACTGGACTGATTATAAGCTGACGTGTTACGGACGGGAATGCTATTACAACATGAAACGCAGAGAACCGAATGGGTTTCTGTAGAGAGATGGGATGGATTTACTGAAGGTGGTGTTACTCTTTATAGGAGATTTAGAACGCGGTGTATATCTCAAAACCGCAAAAGGCTACGGATTCCCCATCCCTTCCCCTACTTGTCCCCGCCCATTTTCAATTTTTGACGTTGACCGTTATCCAATAAAATATAAAATTTATTATAATTAAAATATAAAATGTATAAAAATTAAAATTATTAAATATATATATAAAATTGCAGATAAATTTTTTTTAGATCCCTTATAATTCTTATCGCAAAGAAATTAAAACCCTTAATATTGGAAACTGCTGATTGCACAAGTACCTAGCGAAAAAACAAACCCTTTTTTTCTTTCTCCCTTAGGTTTTGGTCACACCATTTATTTAATCGATGTCCAAACGTCGGGGCTTTACACTAGGAGACTGAGGGACAGAAGAGACCTCGTTCAGCATTCGAGAAAGTGAAACGGGCAAACAAGGGACGAGGGTGCTTACAAGTCGGTCCTTACAAGTTTAGGGTTCGTTTAGGGTCCGTTTAGGGTCCGTTTAGGGTCCGTTTAGGGTCCGTTTAGGGTCCTTAAAAGTCGGAACTAGAACCCTTCACGGTGAGGCAGGGGGGGGGTGGGAAAAAGGGCAAAATGCATTTTTTTTCATGGAACTCAAAATTCGGCTTTTTGCCCCTGATTAGGGGACGGGGGACTTACAGTTCAAGCCAAATCGCAACGGACTTTCGTGTTGGGGGAGGGGCAACAGTGCGAGGGAGGGTAGTTTGAGCTCTGAATAAAAATTAAAATTGGGCTTTGGGAGGGAGCGGGGCAAAAAAATCTATTCCGCTACATACGCTGAGTTCCACTATACAGCAATTGCTACAGTGTTATTAGCTTAGCTAGATCAGCAACATGGATCATTAGGTCCTTACTTCGAACTTCATTTGTATATAAAAATATTAATGTGCCTGTCAAAAAATTTGCCCCTGTAGGTGTCGCTCTTGTGATCGCCGTCCCGTCATGTCCGGCGATGTCCTATCATATGCGGCCAGGTTCATCCACGCGGTCGGATAGTGCATGCACCCATCACATTCGGTCTATCTGGGTGACTTAATGAGACCGAAACATCCCTAATCCCGGGCCCGCGTCCCAATAAATGAAGTCTCCTGAGCCTCACGATGGCGATCGCGCCTCATACTGCCTGTGTAATCCCGTTAACGATCAAATGAGGCAATCAAAACCTCACTTCTCCCTGCTCGCAATGTGCCTTAGTCATCTCGAAAAGCTCTCCCAGGCAGGCAGACAGATCCAGTACGAACCAGTGTACAAGGGCAGACCACGCCCACTATGAGATCCCAGGTGCCACACAGCATAGCCCCATGTTTTATCGATCCTCCAGTCCCCTACACAACATACATACTAGCAGTATAACAACCCGTAATAAAATATAATCATGACGCACTGAAAATGAGACTGAGCGAGAAAGAGAGAGGGAAAGAGAGAGAAAGAGAGAGCTGATCCAGCGGAAAGCAACACGAAGCAGACAAGGCGGAAACGAAAAAGACAGTACAGTGGGACAGACAGACAGACAACGCTGACTCCCACACACACACACACACGCAACCACTGGCAGATGTCGAGACTCGAGAGTACACCGGAACAC
>LRSR01005280.1:0-12392 GCA_001579985.1 Hypsibius dujardini | reverse complement strand
GACAGACAGACGAACTGGTAGACAGGCAGGCAGATAAATAGACAGACAGACAGACAAATAGACAAATGGATTGATAGACAGAAGAAAACACAACCGAACTTCATTTTTCGTTTGCATGTGGGTCGCTGTTCCTTAATAAAAAATGGAATAAAGTCCTGATCAATGCGCATTCTTCTTTCTCAGTTGTGTTTGTGCGGCAAATTCCTATGGCCGAGGTGACAACTCTACTCTTGATGTAAGATAGACACTTCGTCGGAACGCTGCAACCCTTTTACGTGCGATTTTTTATGATTTGAAACGATTAAATTATAAGACAAGGTGTTTAGTTCCGCCAACTTGCAGTTGTTCACATAATGATACTTCCACCCGAAAAGACGAATCCGGCAAAGAAAGCGACACACAGAACTTGTTCTTTCCCGGCCGTATGAAAAAAGAGTAGTTTGTCTTTTCAGGCCTCCACATGATCGTTGCCGAATATATTTCATATTATCAGACCCAACGCTGTCTAATTAATTCACCGTGGAAGTGAATTAAATAGTTTTTGTGAGAAGTGACTTTTGTGCAAAAGCCGAACAAAACAAAAAACACATGACGTTCCGAATCAAAGCAACGCAATTCTTCGATCGTGTCAGGAACGCAGACATTCTATGCGAATATAAATTGATTGCCTGCTCGTTTTCTTGAATTGCAATTTGCAATACTAACTGCATGAACTTGCGAAGTTATATCTGTTTACCGGAACACCTTTTTCGCTTGTCGGAATGTCTGTCTGTCTGTCTGCCTGTCTGTTTGTCTGTCTGTCTGCCTGTCTGTCTGCCTGCCTGCCTGCCTGTCTGTCTGTCTGTCTGTCTGTGTGTCTGTGTGTCTGTGTGTCTGTGTGTCTGTGTGTCTGTGTGTCTGTGTGTCTGTGTGTCTGTGTGTCTGTGTGTCTGTATGTCTGTGTGTCTGTCTGCCTGTCTGTCAGACTGTCTGTCTGTCTGTCTGTCTGTCTGTCTGTCTGTTGGGCTTTCGAAGAAATACAAGACTAGGGAACACACACAGACTCACCTGTCAAACTGCAGGTACCCGGTTCAGGTCCGCCAAAAATGATGAAGCAAGATCTGGTCGCACGCACAGTAAACTTGCAGAGTCGACTAGTGCAGGAGGGTGAGAAAGCTGAGACAAGGTAAATGTTTAACAGTAATAGAGAAAACAAGACTTGTTCCAAAGAAAGCTCCGCAAAAGTCGGGAAACCAATGAAGCGTAGGAAAAGTGTCTGAAAATGCGTCGGATTGAGTGAAAAAAAAAACAGCACATCAAGCGAGCTCGCGCGCAGACAAACGGGCAGCCGGTGGTGTGCCAAGCATGAGAATTATAAAAGCCCATTGAAAACGACCCCCTCGTTTATATATACGTACACCCTTTACCTGCAACCGGCGAATCAAGAATGGAAATGTCTGATTTTGGGCTGGAAAGTCAAGCGGATCCGCGCACCACCAAAAACATATCCAAAACTCACATCGCTTCAGTTTAACACAAAAAACGCACATTTTGCTCATTTTCTCCACTTTTCGCTTCTTCTTTGTATAAAGTGACCTATAGAATAAACCGGTATCCTGACCATGTGACTGTCCTTCGCAGATGGAGTAAAAGTGCGTCAACGTCCATTGCGTCTGGGCCCTTTTTGGATTACACGATTATCAAGCCGCATTTATCCGTCTCTTTCTTTGTCTGTCTGTCTGTCTGCCTGTCCGTCTATCACCTTCCTGTCTGTCTGTCTGTCTGTCTGTTTGTCTGTTTGTCTGTCTGTCTGTCTGTTTGTCTGTCTGTCTGTCTGTCTGTTTGTCTGTCTGCCTGTCTGTCTGCCTGACTGTCTGTTTCACGTCAGTACTGCTGCACACGGAAATTAGGTGGGCCAACAGGGAAAGTCCCCCACAACATTTTGCCCACCAATCCGCCAGTTAGCACCCTCGACAAGGAGGAAGTTCAAAAATTGCCGCATCCTGTCTGTGTGGCATCATCATTATCGTCACAACACAAACTTAATTTGCCGTGATCCGATGACGAGAAGGACGACGACTACTGTCCCCGCCTTTTTTTCTGGGCCAAAAATGGACATGCTCATCACAAGTGCGCGCCTCTCCCGACATCGAGAGCACCAGACATATCAGCCTCGAAACACATTTTTTTCCGGACTTCTCAATCTGGAAGCTGGGCTTGCTCGCTCGCATTATGCAACGTGCGCTGTTTTTATGGTTTAAAAATATTTCCACAAAATTGTTTCCCCTTCCCTTCCTCCATCCACGGCGACGTGAGAGCGCGACGCTCTTCACCCTACTTGCTCCCGCTGTCTCTCTCGTTGCTCTCTCGCGCCGAGTTTTTCTAGTTCGACTGCTGATCCGGAATCCGCCCCAAAACAGTTTTCCGGTTAAAAATAAATGTATTTGGGGAAGTGCGCGCGCTGACGTCAGTTACATCACTTTCCTCCTCTAAAGTCACCCGCCGCCGGAGAAGAGTTCCGCCACAGACGTATGTAGAACAAGGTTAAGTACGGACAGATGTCTGTCAAGCGTATTCTTAAGGTCTCGGTCCATATCCAAACATTCAGCTAGGAACGATCAAACTACCAGCACAAGCATCAAGCAGCATTGGAGAAAATCTTTATTAAATCTAGTACGAGTAATCTCGTAATTAAGTGTTTCGACACAATGACTGCTCCGTCACATAATGTCTATAACGTTCCTGAACGGTTGCCTGACTGCTAACCCTAACAACGATCTAAACTAACAACAAACAGACAGACAAACAGACCGACAGACAGACAGACAGACAGACAGACAGACAAACAGACCGACAGACAGACCGACAGATAGCCAGGCAAACAGACAGACAGACAGGCAAACAGACAGGCAGACAGACAGACAAACATACAGACAGACAGGCAGACAGACAGACATAGTGTACATAAGTTAAGTTAACTTAAGTTACTCTCAATTGTCAAAGAGGTCCAAATAGAAAGCTGTTGTGGATAGCTGCGAGTCACTTTTTGGTTAAGTTAGCTAAAAACAAAACTGTAAGGTAAACACCGGGTCGGATTCTGCGAGGGTATTGAACGGATACAAGTCGTCTGTCTATCACATGGGTAGCAAGTGGTCATCGTTAGCGTTTCCTGTCCGGTCCAGCGCCGGCTGACGCTCCTCGTCCGTGTTCACCGCGGTGTAATCGTCGTAGACGTTCCCGTGAGCCGATCGTCCACGCCCGAAAGCGTAGCGCCATCCGTCCTACGAGGCCACACAAAAAAGAAACAAAACCGTTTCCAAGCATTCATCGGAAACGATGGCAAGCGAAACGGGAATACGCACAGACTGAAGGGATCCGCATCTCCGCCAGAAGTCAATGAAGGGAACCTGCTCCCATCCCTGCGCTCCAGCAACAAACTAAACCCATTCCAAAGATAAACACCGGTGAACAAATGATGTGCGAGAAACTATTCAAAGCGTCTTACCCTTTTATAGATGCTGCCGATGATGAAGAATGCCAGCAGTGGGACCGCAATTCTGTAAAACATAAACAATAACCTTCATAGTACATCTCAGGCGGACAGGGACACAGACAGACAATGAGATCAGGAAACAATGAAACAGACAGAAAGACAAGGGGACAGGCAGGCAGGCAGACAGACAGACAGACAGACAGACAGACAGACTGAGAGCCAAACAGACAGGTTGACAAAAAGACAAGGGCACAGGCAGGCAGACATACCGAGAACCAGACAGACAAGGGGGCAGCCAGGCAGGCAGATAGACAGACTGACTGAGAGCCATGCAGACAGGTTGACAGACAGGCAAGGGGACAGACAGACTGACTTAGAGCCAGACAGACAGGTTGACAGACAGACAAACAAGCCGGTAGACAGACAGATCAAGGCTGATGCGTTATGACGGGTAAGAATTAGCCAGGGCAAGGTATCAACGCACATGATGAGGATGATTGAGCCAGTGCCAAGGCCGTGACGAGCGGCATCTGTAGGGGAAACAGCAGAACCAGACGAGGTACCCGCAGGAGCGGGGCCCACACGAGCCGAGGGATTCGACGTCTCGGCCGCGGCTTCCGAGCAGTTGCCAAAAAAGCCCGGCCATTTTCCAGGTGGAACCAAAAATTCGAAGGCATAAATGCAGAGGTCTTCCTGGTCGGCCACCGACTCCGAGAGCATGTCGAAAAAGTACTACAGCCGAAGAAAGGAGGATTTTCAGGTGAGCAAACTCACACAAACGTAATTTCATGCAAGAGATTCGACTTTACCAAATGACCAAATAAAGCGGAACGACACCAACTGACCTCTTTCTGGTCGGGAATACATCGAATCGTGATTATGGCGTGGCGCTCGCCGCCTCCTTTCGCGCCGACAGGAGCACACGCATTCGGGTAGTGATCCCCTTTCGTGTAGAACAGGTTGAAGAGATCGTCTGCCACAGAATAAGGGAATATGTGAAGCAGGGGACTAGTGTGTGAACTGAACTGAACTGAACCGGGTGAAGTGGAATCATTTTTATCAATGCAATCGTTACTCAACAGACAAAGCCGGCTTAAAACGTACTGCGAGCAGAAACGAGCATGTCCGTCTCGTTAATTCTTCCCACAATCGCCACTTTAGCGCCGTCGCTTTTCTGGATCTGCGTGATTCCCGCAAAGTCATTCGCCAGTCCCTCGGTCGGGCACAGCTGAAACTCATACTTGAATTTACCGTCCTCGGTGGTGAACCTGCAAAACGAAAAGGAACTCTACGAACAGGGCCAAAAAACACGCCGATACCGTAGGAAATCAATCAATCAAGGAAACGACCGTACGAATCAATCAATCAATCAAGGACACGACCATACGAAATCAATCAATCAATCAAGGACACGACCGTACAAAATAATCAATCAAGAAAACAACTGTACGAAATCAATCAATCAAGGAGACGATCGTACGAAATCAATCAATCAAGGAAACGACTGTAGGAAATCAATCAATCAAGGAAACGACTGTAGAAAATCAATCAATCAAGGGAACGAGTTGGGGGTAAAATACTGACCAGGGAAGCTCAGAATCGCTCCACTATATCCAACCTAGAATTCAATTTGAAATCGACTGGTATGAGCCAAATATCTCTTCGAAACTAGGCGGCGGAGCTGTGGGCCAATTTTCGAAGTCGTCGTTCACATTTTCGGTCTAGTTCAAACAGCACCTTTAGCTCCGTCCCCTGATGTCGGACAAACATTTGGCTGATGCCAATGAATTCTGAATTGAATTTTAGGTGGGATCAAGCCAAAAAAATTACGCTTCATACACCTGGAAATTTACACTTGGAGTTTCCGTTTTCAAAATCGTCCCTGGCGGATAAATCCTCTTAAAAATATACATCAATCGACCAATCAATCAAGCAAAATGACCACAGCGATATTCCATCAAATCAACCAATCAATCAACGACTTCTCACTAGCAGAATGACCACAGCGATATTTCATCAAATCAACCAATCAATCAACAACTTCTCACTAGCAAAATGACCACAGCGATATTCCATCAAATCAACCAATCGATCTACAAATGGCGTGACATTAACAGCCAGCAATGACAATTGTGTTCAACTTTTCATAGGTATACGCACTTCTGATTCCGAATGTCAGCGGAAAGGGCGTTCAATTTGCTCATCAAATCCTTCTGCTCCTTTCGAGTGCCCTGTTCCGGGGTGAACGAGCAATCTCCCCGGACCAGGGAATCACGGGCTATTGCCAAGAGAAGCGTCAGAAAAATCACAGCATTCCAGGCACTTCCCATCCGTGAATCCATGACGGCGACAAGGGACAATTCACGCGCGAAGCAGTGAGA
Organism: Hypsibius dujardini; assembly: GCA_001579985.1. Lineage (NCBI taxonomy): Eukaryota > Metazoa > Tardigrada > Eutardigrada > Parachela > Hypsibiidae > Hypsibius > Hypsibius dujardini. Next base: position 6,539 of record LRSR01005280.1, on the reverse strand, counting down.
TTCCGTACGCAGCAGAAAACAGCTGATTGTTAAACAAAACAAACAAAACAAAACAAGTGGAGAAGAATCACAGCTTTTTTTTCTTTCCCTCAGAATAAGTTGCCAGTTAACGTATTACTCCCACAGGAAACCCCCGCCGCTGAGTCGTGAGGGTTCAAGGCAGTTCTCGGCGAGGTCAAAGTTAATCGGGCAAAGCACGTGAGAGATATGTTTACGGAGTTTTAATTTTAGACTAAATTTCCCATGCAGAGAAAGGAAATCAACGGAAATGACAACACTGGTTGTACACTGTAGAGTATCTAGTAGGAGAGTCCGACCAAACTGCCATCCAATAGACACTCACCTCGCAAGTGGAAAAAATCTTTAATCAGGCCACCCCGAAATCGAATCACTTCTCTCGTAACAGTATCTCGCGCACCGCCCACAGAACCTGAGGTGTGCCGACAGACGGCGCGCGAGATAGGGTTTCCAGACAGAAAGAACATTTTGACTGATCCGCTGTTTCAAAACAAAAACTGAGACCATTGAGCAAACGAAAAAAAAGAATTTCATTTTTATAACATTGGCCATTTATTTTTATAGGATTTACTTGGGGAAAAGTTTTGTCAAAAAAGAATCTGTAAAGCCGAAAAAAATTATGAAAGCCGACGCATGTACACTGCTTGTTGACTGCCGTAGCCAATTGGCCCTATTGGCTACATGTAGGAGGAGCTACACTACAATCAATTTTTCATTAGTCGAACTACCGTAAATAGACTAATGGAAACGCACCACAGTCTAAGTATTGGAGATTCGGCGTGTCTCTTGGTAGAATATGGTTTGAATTGGCTCTGGTGTATTCTCTTTGTGTAGAGTGGATGACAAAACGTTCGAAATTCGAATCATCTGCGTGTAGGACCCCTGCTCAGCTGAGGGCGCATAGGCGTGGTCAGAGGCGCGGCTTGATTTTTGGATTACGCCTACAGCAGTACGCCTACAAAGTTGTGAGCACAAGCGTGGTTCATAGGTGCTGCACCTACGACCAGCAACATGCAACATGCACGTGAATGTTTTAGCCACTGTCCAGCAACGATCCAAACTCCACATTACAACAAACCAGTTCAACACCACAGACTAATGCCACAGACCCAGCAGTTGAAATTGATGTCACGGCGAGAATTCAGCCCAACGAGCCCGAAATTCCACACTGAACGGCTGCACAAATCTGACATCATTAGTGCTGACCAGGTCCTCGTGGTGTCCGGTGAAGGAGAGCTCGCTCAGATTGCATGACCCATACATTAAATACCTGTCGTCCACAATGAGGTACTTCTGGTGGAAGATGGCGTCCTGGTTGTGCGGTTCCCGCGCGGCGCGAGACTGCTGGTAAATACGAAGATGAATGCCGGCTTGCTCGAGGCGCTGAACGATATTCTCTTCCAATGTGTCCACAATAACCTGAAAGAGTATTCCTTAAAGTAAGTACAGCACTTAGTTCTCGTGATATTCTTCATGTCTGCCCGTTCTGTCTGTCTGTCTGTCTGTCTGTCTGTCTGTCTGTCTGTCTATCTGTCTGTCTTGCTAACAGACCTCCACCAACACTCCACGCTGCGCAGCCTGTACCAGTCGATGGATGATCACTTCACCGCCTAGCTTGAAGGTGGCCAAGCGCAGTGTCTTCCGAGACGATGCGAGCACGTTGAGGAAATTCTGTAGCACGTCTTGGCCTTGTTTCCAGTAACGGGGATCAATCAGGACAGCATGATGATACACCTTCTCGTGATCCTCTGTCGAGCGGAGGACGTTCTCGAGGGACTGATCTGGAGTCTCTCTCTTCGGCAGATCGGCGATGCAGGACTGGATGTCTTTCGGGATCGTCTTCTTCATCTGAGCTGGTGTCTCTCTCTTCGGCAGATCGGCGATGGAAGACTGGATGTCTTTCGGGGCCGTCTTCTTCATCTGAGTTGGGGTCTCTCTCTTCGGCAGATCGGCGATGCAGGACTGGATGTCTTTGAGTACCGTCTTCTTCATCTGAGCTGGTGTCTCTCTCTTCGGCAGATCGGCGATGCAGGACTGGATGTTCTTCGGGACCGTCTTCTTCATCTGATCTGGAGTCTCTCTCTTCGGCAGATCGGCGATGCAGGACTGGATGTCTTTCGGGATCGTCTTCTTCACCGTGTGATTAGGCTTTTGGTCAGCGTACCACCAGCCCAATGTGAACGCAGAGAAGAAAGCCACCGCCAGAACAATTTCGTCGAACGTGTTCATGATTTATCGGGCAGTGCGGTTCTATGAGGATTCGCACGAAAGAGTCAATCGGATTCTGAACACATAAAGAAAAAGCAATGAATAATTAGCGTGCAGTTTTTCCTGCTGCCCCAGCGAAATTCGCTCACCTATCCCCAGCCCCTGATCCGAAGGCTCTGACTGGGACTAATTTTGGCTGCCGCGAAGAGGTTTGCAAAAAGGAGTTAAGGAATCGTCAGAGATTTAGGTTGTGCGGCTTTTGCGTAACGAGAAAAGAAGATAATCGCTTGAACCACTTTAGTGAGATTCGGCTTTCGCCTGCTAGTTGATTGAGGGATCGATTAGTAGAATTGATGATTTAGGACGTTTCCCTGTGTATGGTGTCGGCGAATTGTAATATTGATTTGTTAGGGAAATGTTTTAATTCGAACTTGCTTGATTGATAACCACAACCCTTCACTTTCATTAAATTGGAAATTGGAAAATGGAAATTGGAAAAAGGAAATTGGAAAATGGAAAATGGAGAATGATCAATTTCTTCACATTTGTTTGTAATGTTGTTTACTAAATTTGTCTTTAAAATTCAATGTAATTCAACCGGATTCGGATTGATTCCGTCGGTTGATTGATTCCGGATTCGGATTGATTGTCATCTTTCAGGGTTTGTAGCTTTATCATTCAAGCTGCCCATTCCCTTGCAACAAGATGGCGCTTTCCAGCAACATGGAATTCTTTCGTAAGCTCCGTTTTTCATCGTTGCAAGAAACGATTTAGCCGCTTGACAATGCGTTGCTTTTTATTTTGTAGTCGATTCGTTTGGGCAAAATTTCCCCGCGGTAAAGCACGGCACCCCATGCAAAGCACTCTACTGTCGTTGATAACTGAGCATAACCGCGACACACACATCAAACTCATCAACGCGGTTCTTCACTTGATTGATGAATTTACCTGGCTGAATTTTGAATTTTGAATTGGATCGGATTTCGATTGATTGATTGGTTGATTGATTGGTTGATTGGATGATTGATTGGATGATTGATTGGTTGATTGATTGATTGGTTGATTGATTGGTTGATTGATTGATTGATAAGGTTTTTACATCCCAATTTTAACTTTCTCGTTTTTGGTTTTTCATATTTTGTTTTAGGAAAACAATGGAACGCTGGACTGCATCAGTATCGCGCTGTCCTGTGCATTCAACCGACAAGGCACGCTGTTGGCAGTGGGCTGTAACGACGGACGGATTTGCATTTGGGATTTCACGACGCGAAGCGTGGCGAAGATCATTTCCGGGCATGTTCATCCGGTGTCATCGCTCAGCTGGAGTCGCAACGGCCAGCGTCTGGCCAGTTCCAGTACGGACGGGAAGGTGTGCGTGTGGGAAACGCTGACCGGCGAGATCGTGTGGCACTTCAATTTCTCCGTGGTCATCATGCGCGTCCAATGCCATCCGAGGAACATGTACGTAGAATACAGTTCTGGTTGATTGATTGATTGATGAACCCATCACTCGATTGATTGCTTGGTTAATTGATTGATCGATTGATTGATCAATTATTTGATTGATTGATTAATCCATCAAGCGATTGATTGCTTGACTATTAGATTGATCGATTGATTGATCAATTATTTGATTGAATGATTGATTGATTGATTGATTGATGAATTGATTGGTGTAGCAAATTCAGATATTGACAGAGTCGGAGGTTTAGTAAATTGATTAGCGGTTTTGTTGGCATGATGCATGAGCGCTAGTTTGATAAGACGATATTTTTTCTGTTTTTAAATTCGGAAAAATCGCTTTTCGCTCTATTCTTGAAACGACTGTGTATGTCTTGCATTTTTCCCGCTCAGGGATCAGTACCTGATCTTGCCGTTCAAGCAAATGGGCATTGTGTTGACAATCGGACGGAAGTCCTTTGACCGGCTGCGCGGCGAAGACGGCGCGGATGATTACCATACCTGCGTGACCTACAGCCGACGCGGCGATTTCATCCTCACTGGCAACCAGAAGGGACGAATCGTGGTGATTCGGTCGGACAACGTGTCAACGATTCAATCGTCATTCCAGATTGTGACGCAGGCCCAGACTGGCATCCCCATTCGGACTTTGGAAGTCTCACGACGCGGAGAGTAAGTGCGGCTGGCTGGCTGTCTATATACCCGTTTGTCTGTCTATCTGCCCGTCTGTCTGTCTGTTTGACTGTCTGCCCGTTCGTCTGTCTATCTATCTGTCTGTCTATCTGCCCGTCTCTTTGTCTGTCTGTCTGCCCGTCTCTTTGTCTCTCTGTCTGTCTGTCTTGCTGTCTGTCTGTCTGTTTGTCTGTCTGGTTATCTGTCTGTCTGTCTGTCTGTCTGTCTGTCTGTCTGCCTGCCTGCCTGCCTGTCTGTTTGTCTGTCTGCCTAGTGCCTTCTTGCCTGTCTACTTGCCTATCCGATGTATTAGGTCAGTTAACGTGGCTCATCAACCTCGAAATTATGTGGTTATAGGAATATGGTGGTGAATGCGGGTGATAAAGTCATTCGCATTTACAAGATTGCCGACGTCCTGCAGGGGCATGGCCATACGGAAATTGAACCGTCTCAACGTCTACAAGATCTGGTGAACAAGAATGTCTGGAAGAAGGTGTTCTTTTCGGGAGACGGCGAATACGTCTGCGCCGGCTCATCGCGCACTCATCAGCTGTATATATGGGAGAATTTTACCGGTACACTGGTGAAGATCCTCACCGGTACCAAGGGCGAGACCTTGATGGATGCAGCTTGGCACCCGATTCGTCCTATCATTGTCTCAGTTTCAGGCAAGCGTCAGTTCAGTTCAGTTCAGTTCAGGCAGTCATTGTTGTAATCTTTTGCGGTTTGCTGAACAGGCGGCATCGTCTCGATCTGGTCTCAAACGCACGTGGAAAACTGGAGCGCCTTCACGCCGGACTTTCGCGAACTGGACGAAAACGTCGAGTACGAGGAACGAGAAAGCGAGTTCGACATGGAGGACGAGGATAAAAGCGTCACCATGGAGGTGGACGAACAGGACGAGAACGACGACGTGGACGTGGTGACGCTGGAGAAGAATGCCGCCTACTGCAGCAGCGACGAGGAGGAGGACGATCCGACCGCGGTGCTGTTCATTCCGGTCATACCGGAAATTGAGGAGCCGGAGATGGATAACTGGCTGGCTGATGTCTCCTCCGGGACGGCGGCCTCCATCGCCTCGGGCTCAGGGAAAGGCGGGAAGGGCGGCGGTGAAGCGAAGCGCCCCAAAACCAAGAAAGATCCCGCCGCGCAACCGGGTCAGGCTAAGCGGTCACGGCTGGACTCGGAGAGCGCCGGCAGTAAACGCGCTCCACGACCTCACTGAAAAAAACTCACTCACGCTCACTGGTGTTTTTTCTCAAATTTTTTTGAGGAAGTCCCCCATGCCCTTTTCGGGCTCTTTTTCGTTTAAAGCGCTCCATTGTTTGCATAGTTCTTATCGACTGTTCTCCGAATCTGACGCCACCGGGGACTCATTTGACAGTTCGGATCGTCCTAACTAAGCTGTTTCTAACTGAGCGCCCAATCAAAAGAGGTCGACAGCCATCCTAGCCATCCCGTTTCCTGGCATAAAGGTGCCACGAGTCACCAACTCAATCTGGTCAACACATCCAACATGATGTGGTTCACTGTACGAGGAATCTGACCTATTCCGGGTCCCTGGCCAGGGGTAATGCCCAGATCGCTAAACGATTACAGACAGACAGGCTTGATCTTGTCCCATTCAAAATTTAACTTACAATCGATTGGAATGAGCAGAAAAATATATTTTAGGGCGCGGGACAGAGTTACGGATCACTCTTGAAATCACACCCGCAAGTTTCCTGTTTCATTCATACGAATAAATGGTCTCCAGCTCCGAACCTGACTTGGAAATATTTTTCTGCTCAAGACAACGTACAGTATGAATCTACAGTTGTGTCTGTACCAACGACTGACTGGCGAATGGACCAGTGATTGATTGGTCAGGAAAAGAGATATCCGGAAATAGGCCTGATTTTGTCTGTCTGTCTGTCGCTCTGTCTGTCTGTCTATCCGTCTGTGTCTGTCTGTCTGTCTGCCTTTCTGTTTGTCTGTCTATCTGTCTGTCTGTCGCTCTGTCTATCTGTCTGTCTGTCTGTCTGTCGCTCTGTCTATCCGTCTGTGTCTGTCTGTCTGTCTGCCTTTCTGTTTGTCTGTCTATCTGTCTGTCGCTCTGTCTGTCTGTCTATCTGTCTGTCGCTCTGTCTGTCTGTCTATCCGTCTGTGTCTGTCTGTCTGTCTGCCCTTCTGTTTGTCTG
>LRSR01005279.1:0-20836 GCA_001579985.1 Hypsibius dujardini | reverse complement strand
TGGGCAAAGGGGGCGGAGCAGGGGGTGGTCAGGTGGTTGATTGTTCGATTGTTTGAAAACCACCCTTTGCCCCGCCCCTTTTGCCTATTTCCCGGACCCTTCGTGTACTCAATCTTGTCGTTGACTGTACACCAAGTAATACATGACGCGGACATATATATCGTGCATACATAAACAGGTCACTCGATCAAGACATTCACCAATGTTAGAAAAACAAAAGCTATCCAGATTGTAAAGTACTACACGCAGAATTACCGAGTTTATAGAACGTTGCACGACCACGCCCTGCTGACTGGGATCCGGATACTCCACATAGACCACGCAAATTCCGCATCCTCCTTCCCGACACATCACCTTTGTTCCCGTGAGCAGGAGATTCTTCCGAAGAAATTCGTTGAGCGAAATTTCGCCATACGTATTGGGCACTGTGAAATGTTAAAAATGCCAGGGGTCATATTCGCAGGCAAGGCGAAAAAAATTTAGGCTATCACGCGGCTGAACGGTTCGCGGATCAATGATACAGTTAAAATCCTGGGATTCGAACGGTCACGTGAGTTTATTTCTATCAAACCGTTTGCTCGGACCCGGCCGTTGCTAGTTTGTAGCTTGAGACATTAAAGTAGAAACGACACTGCGGTCCTTCGAATCACAAGACTTTCACTGTACCTTGGTACTGCAGCCCATTAACGGTCACCACCGCGGCAGTTGCCATTCCCCCAAGCAAAATGGCACCTAAATGCAGTGCAAGGTTGTCCTGTTTCGCCCCTCCGAATTTCGAGTTATCTCAACGTAAAAGTCATCAGAAAAAATGCTAAATGCAACATGCAAGTCGGCACAGTTTCAGTTCGCAACGGTCCAGAAAAAGAAGCCGTGAAGAAATTCTTAAGGTTTGGTTTCTGTAGGTGCTCTGTCAGAAAGCCCAGCGCAAAGTGAGGCCGGATGAGGAGTGTGATATGGCACGACGATAACGATGCCGATAAAACATCAACCACAGCAAGAAAACAGCTGATTGATCACGACGCCAATTCCTGACTGTCGTGCCGCCGCCCGCGGCTACGCTATGCAAAGTTATTTTAAAGAATTTTTTTTAAGATCTGCAAAAAACTTGCCAGAGCAGGAAGGAGTAACGACTAACGGAAATGATCGGGAAAATGTCAACAAGTCGGGTTAACCAACAACAAAAAGGCAAACAATTCTTAGTCGGTCGGCCGGCCGGCCAGAAACCCGGACAAATTCTGGCCTGGAGAATTGGCCCGATCCGACCAGGTGGCTCATCCATGGAGTGGACTAATGGCATGGTGGCTTGCTGGCTTAATGGTCTGTGCAGTTTAGGTAAATTCCCTGTACAGAATGCCTTGTTGAGAAAGGCACGCGGCTAGGGAGGTTACGCAAATCAAACCGGCTGTGTGGATTACAGTATGAATTTGCACTGGCTGCTCTTCTCGACGTACGCATAGAGTGTTGAGGTCGCCGCATTTACCATTTCCCCTTCTTTTTCCGCTTCCGGCTCCTTAATATCCCGCCACCATGTCTAAACGAGGTAAGTGGACATTTCGATCGGGGGACATCGAGAGATATCGTCCCGGCATTACAGGGATTCGACTGAAGCGGATGCGAGCAAACGAATACGTTGATGGCGACCCATCGTGAAATGTCTATCTTGATCCCCATTTCCAGGTCGAGGAGGTGCGTCTGGGTCGAAATTCCGAATTTCCTTGGGTTTACCGGTCGGCGCCGTCATCAATTGTGCAGATAACACAGGTCAGTTGTGAGAATAGTCTCTTTAACAGGGTACACGAATATTTTACCGATTTCTATTCGTTGGCTGTGATTGATTGACTGATTGTTTGAATTTTCCCCCGTTCCGGTATTCGCTGTTGACAACCTAATGAAGATCGTTTTAATCCTTTTTAGGAGCGAAGAATCTGTACATCATCGCCGTCGGAGGAATCAAAAGCAGACTGAACAGACTCCCCGCTGCCTGTGTCGGTGACATGATTATCTGCACAGTGAAGAAGGGAAAGCCAGAGCTTAGGAAGAAAGGTATGCCTCATTTTCTTGTCTCCTGCTGTCGATCGATTGATTAGTTGCTTGCCTGCCTGTCAGTAGACAGTTGTCTCGATTGATTGGATAATTGTTTTGATGCGGTACATCTTAGCCGATGCATCGATTGGTTGAGTAGGTTCATATCGGGGTGAACTTTTTATTATTCAATGTTCTCTTTATGTTTTTAGTGTGCCTGATCGGAATAAACTAACTGATTTGTCTGTTTCTTGTCGCAGTTATGCAAGGTGTGGTGGTCCGTCAACGCAAATGCTTCCGGCGGAAGGACGGCATGTTCATCTACTTTGAGGACAATGCGGGCGTGATTGTCAACAACAAGGGCGAGATGAAGGGATCCGCTATCACCGGCCCAGTCGCCAAGGAATGCGCCGAAGTCTGGCCGCGTATTGCCTCTAACGCCGGAAGCATCGCATAACAATTCTACCCCGTTCTCCCTTTTTTTCCGGCAACAACCTTACCGACCTTCTCGGTTATATCTTTTTTAAACGTCGTTGTCACTTGTGAACTCGCTGTTGTGTCAACGTTACTGTTCTGGACGATATAAATGAGAAAGAGGTACGCTTTGGATCGATTAAATCTGAAGAGCGTCAACGGTAGCAATAGACGCCAGCTACTTCCGAATGATGTAGCAATAGGGAAAAAAACGGACAGAACACGTGAGTGCAGTAGAGTTAAAAGACTTCTAGAAAACTACAATGAGTGGAAAAAGATTGGCTAATCGCGAGGTGCAACAAGCTTCTTCATTTCCGTCTCGTAGATCAACAATCTCCATAGTTTCACGACGAAAATCTCAGCATCCTCATCCAGGACCTGAAAATTGGAACAGAGCATGTTATTCGAACGAACTTTTAGACGACGGCAACGGAGGAAATTGACTCAACTCACCACGGCGATCTCTGTGATTAATCCGACTGGATTCACCTGCGCCACCACTTTCTGTGCGATGAAATCGATGAGCGACTGTTCCTCCTCGCCCATGTACTCGCCGACTTTTTTACTGATCCACGGCTTCACACGGCCATTCATCAGATTCTGCAATGAAACCCAGAATATAGAATTGGTGTGCGCACCAAGCAGCGGTATTGAGAATCCGTTCACTCACTTTATCCAGAACACCCCAGGAGATCGGATATTCAAATAGCTCTTCCTTCTTGGTTGGAATACTCTCGATCAGCTTCTTGGCTTGTATCTTCTTCTCCTCCGCCAACCTCCTCTTTTTCTCCGTCTCGTCATCAAATCGGAAAAGCCTTTTTCTTCGCTCGCCGTGGTCGTCCTTCTCGCCCTCTTCGTCCGAGTTGCCAAAGACTTCGCCGGCGTGCTTCTTCACCAGCCGGCTGGGCGCTTGTTGGAATGATACTGTTGGATTGGGTTCTCGCACTACAATCAAAAAAATGGGTATGATTCTAGTTCATGCGAGGAAAAATGTACCAGGATCAAACTTACGAATAGACTGCTCCGACTTTATCGGAGATGCATCTCGAGTTACGACAGCAGTGACATCATGTTTGGAAGAGGTCTTTGATGGTGGCGCGGAGGGAGCTTGTCCGACAGGAGGTGCGTCTCGGGATATGGCATCCACCAGAGCCTCTTTGAAACTCTTGGAGAGCATGTGCTCGTTTTGCTTCATTTCCAGCTGGTGAACATGCGCTTCCACTTCAGGGTGACCATCTGAAAGCAAACAAAGATGATAAGGAAATCCGATTTTTACTTGTTAGTAGGTTGGCAGTTGAGAGAAAATTCTCACCAGCAATTAATTTCTGCTTAATGTCTTCTAACAGTTTGGCTTCCTTTTCCCGGTCGCGAGCATCCGCTTCCATTTCTTTCTTTCGATCCTTCAGCAGTCGACTCAACGCTGCACCACTACAGAATTGAAAAGGAAATACATATTACTGAATTACACAAAGCAGAGATGCTGCAATCAGCTGCTTACCGGTAATACTCCTCGTCCATCTTATCGTCGTCATAATCCTCATAAACTCGAATCAGCCTCTTCGATGTTTTCTTCTCCTCTATCCGCTTCAACTTCTCCTTTTCATCGTCCTTCTCTTGATCCTTTGCTTTCCGCTTCTCCCTGGATGTCCATTCTTCCAGCAGCTCCTGGTACTGTTTATCCTGCTCCGCCAGGCGGCGGTTGTCTCTTCTGCGTGTTGGTGCATCGAGGACCTCGGCAGATGAGGAGGAAACGACGGAAGCTGACCGACTCCGTCGCACTCGCTTCAAATTGGCAGATGTGACAGAATTTTCAGCCGAGACGACGCTGGTGGCTCCTGGCGACTCCCGCCCTTCGGGCGAGTTTTTTCGTTGTGCCCGGCCGGCTGCCTTGATCCGCTCTTCGAGCACTTCATCCGAGCCCTGCAGAAACACGAAGGTGATGTTTAGATCAATGTCAATACATGAACCACTCCTGTACGAAAACCGACGATCTCGCGAGCGCTAACCGACTTGCCAGAATCCGGATGTGTGACACTGTAGGAACGATGGCAGTTCGCCATGTGCGCAGCTCAGGGTGACACGTCGCAGTATCTACTGAGTTTTAGCTAAAATTAATGTAACTACGGGAAGCAATCTTTAACTTTGTTACAATAAATTAAATATCCAACTTCGAAGTATGATAAGTCGAAATATAATTTCACTGTCCGGGCAATCAAATGGAAAAGTAATCATATGAATTCACACTTAATGAAGCAATCCTGCGATGAAAAGGGAATAATAAAATTTTTGTAAAAAACTACAGCTACTCACGATATTTGGTTTGATACACTCACCCCTGACCGCGTGAAAAGAGCGGTGTGGTTTCTTTCTCTCAGTCATATGCTACACCGCAATAACTTGGTCTTCAGCCTGGCCCAAGAAGAAAAGCAATTTTGCACCACACAATCCGTCTCAAAACTCCCAGTTATCCTCATTTCAATCGCTTTCACATGAATGAACGTGCTGCACAGTGTAAAGGCACGACGCATACATAACTTCCTCAAACGAAAATGCTTACCTTGTAGGTCTCTCGGAAGTTCTGAATTTCTCGGCTGATAAGTTGGCGCTTCTCCTCCTCCATTTCGATCTCTTCAATCGACTGGAACGGTAACCAAGACAACTTAGAACTCAGACAAAAGTTTAAGTTACTAAAGAGCAAGTCGTCAATGAGCTTTTGCAGACTTACCGCATCCTTGTCGCTCTTTCTCTTGAGCTTAGAGAGATTGTCTTCTGTAGAAAAAGGATAAAGTTTAAGTCACCGAGGGGTACTCACCCAGACTCTTTCTTCTTAGAGCGAGGGCTTATTGATAATTTCGCCTGTCTCACTGAGGGATGACTATCTATAACGTAGTGTACACGTACCGGGCAAAGGTTTAGACAAATCACCCTCATAATCCTTCACAAGCAAGGTAATCGATTCCGAGATATTAGCATCGACCAGCATCGTGGGCTCATCCACATCTTCCTCGTCGGCGGACGACCCAAGCCGTGCCTTCATTTCGTTGCGGTAGGCCAGTACCAACGGATGTTGCTTGTTGCCGATTTTCACCTGCAGCTCTTTCGCGCCCAGCAGAAGTTTATCCAGGAGACGAACGGCCCGCAAGGCGCCTTCAGCATTGAGGAACTCACAAAAACCAAACGCTAAAAAGCCACAGGAATGTCAATAACCGAGAAAAAACCCCAGTATGCTTGCCGATTCACTAAGAGCAACTTACAGACACTGTCTGTCTGTCTGTCTGTCTGTCTGTCTGTCTGTCTGTTTCTTTCCCCAAATCATTATACCTTGCAATTTGTTGTTTGCGCCATGAACCCTCTTCCAATTTGCAACAGCGCCGCATTTCTAAAGACACGAAAGAACGTTATTACGAACCCTCAAACAACAAGAAATACATATTTGCTAAGATCAATCAGATCGACCAATGCCACTCTGCCATGCTTACGTTCAACAAGGTCCGCATTAAATTTTCCGTCACTCGCTCGTCGATATTTCCGATGAAGCAGGTGACTACAGCCTCCGGATCGTACGCCTCTTTGGAATCAGCTGGCGCATAGGAAATTGGTCTAGGTGCTCTGGGTCCGCGTAACACAGGCGGTGGGGGCACAGCCCTCATTCCAGGTGGCCCACCAAATGGAGGGGGATGCGCAGTTTGCGAAGAGAAAGGGCCATTGACACCCATACCGGGGGGAACGTTTGAAAGTTGGTCGGGATTTGGTTGACTCTGTACAAAAGAACGTCTTACTGTAAATCGAAAACGAAACCTCACGTGGTGGATGAGAGAAAATTCGAACCATCCGTGAAACTTACGGAATAGAAGGTTGGCTGCTGCTCGAAAAACTGTCCGGGCGGTGCGAATTGTCCCGAGGGTTGCTGATGGTAGCCCTGTTGCATTGGCATTCCACCTGGAAAAGAAAATAGGTTTGTTATTCGATGGAAACCTAACTCTAAAGCCTCACTGAGCGCGTTTGCAATCATTCGATCAGTGAACTGACCAGACAATCCGAAGATATGGATCGAATCAATGAATATACTATTAGACATGAGGCAGTGACAATTAACCGAAACTTCCATCTACGCCCAAGAGAGAAGCAAAATATCCTAGAGTCATTGCAATAAGTTGAATTAAATGACATGGATTTCAATTTCGCATTACTGAAGCATAAACACCAAGAAAAGTAATTGGGTCGTAAATCATTACGTTCACGCTAGCGATTGACAAACCGTATCTGAAAAATTGAGGCTTGTTAACAGTACTATTCCAGAAGAGCAAGCCAAAACCCGCCAGCCAAGCAGTAAGCCCAAAACTTTGTAAATTTAAAGTAAAACAATCGTTGCAGATTAGAGAGGTGCCATACGCAACGGAATGAAACAGTAAAACAACAGAGCCCATCAACCAATGAATGATAAAAAAATGTTGAAACGCCACGCAATCAATCAATGAATCAACTGACAGGAAAAGCAAATTATCTTCTTGAATTGCACGGTCGATCACTTATCTGACATTCATTCATGAATTATATTATTCGCCAAAAAAATGCTTCGCTAAAACAATCGTAAATAATTACCTCGTGGTGGGCCGTATGGAGGTGCGGCGAAAGGAATCCTCGGCGCTCCTTGAAGTTGCTGCTGTTGCTGCGGAGGCCCATGGCCGTAAGGCGGTTGTTGTGCGCCGCCATAGAAGGGCGGCGGTGGTCCCGCAGCGTACCCTCCGTACTGTGGATAGGACATAGGACACGCGAGGTAAACAACCACCAAAAGCAACTGAAACAATTCGAGCGACTACTATGTTCTTCAGAGCGCTCAAGGCTCCCTACCGCAGATTCCGCAGCAGATACAACAATTTCAAAACCAATTCACTTTTTTTCGATCGAACGGATGATTGAATTGAACGACAGAAAACGACAAATGGGTGCGAGATACGAGAACGCGTAGGATGAGTGAAAAATGACGACAGAATCGGAGGATTGCTTTAGCGAACCCAGATCAAGCAACCAACATTTAAAATAAATTTGTCACACGTTAGAAAAATGGAGAAATTTTTACCAAGTTTGGTCGGCCAGCTCGAGCTCGAACCGAACCGGTTGCGTATTCATCTTTTCTGAGCCGTCCGTGGCTACAACTTGTTCGACATTAGCACAACGCGTTCGGTTATTTCGTGATTTTGTTCCTCAAATAGCGTTCCATTCCTCCTCACGAGTCGCGAACAACCCCTCGCGATCAATACAGTACTACAATAAAATTCTTGAAGTTGCTCTTTTCTTAACCCTGGCATTCAAGCCGTCTCTCTCTTCTCACCTCTTAATGTAAGAGCTGAACTGATAAACCATTGAAAGTGATTAAAGCTGAATCAACGCCACACACCAGAAGGGACTTGTCTAGTAAAGGACTCGTGTAGTAGAGGACGCTTGAGTAATCTTGGTCGAAAATGGACGCTGTGCTGACCACTAGCTCAGTAAGTAAAGACCAAAAGTTACATGTCCACGAATTTAACTGTAAACTGACCGAAAGGGACAAGATGGGCTTGAAAATGAGAAGTACAGTGTAGCGAACTCAATTCCCAGATTTCGAAAGAGCTCGATTTCAAGAGAGACGTAACAACTAACAAACGGGGTAAGCCAAGTTAAATGTTAAAATCTAAAGAAAACTATTGCGAGTGATACGCGATGATTCTCATACTCATGTACTCATACTGCAAAAAAAAGGTAGAAAATGACATCAAAGTGTGGCTTCAAAAAAATGAAGATACTTTTTCTTTGCAATGCGTTACGGTTTGATGAGAGATGGCAACAAACTCTTCGGTTCATCTTGGAAACTCCGCTTTCTCCCGCTGTTCCGGTCGGTCCACCCGATAAATTCGAAAATGTTCATCCATGCAAAACCCAGCTAATGAAAATAAGTAATTTCTGTGCGCACTAGTATAACACGGAATGCTTGAGAAAAGTTGGGATAGTCAAGACATATCCCTGCAGAAGACGACAAATGATCAAAACACAAATCACACTGACTACACATACACGGCAAAAGTAAAAGCATTCAACTCACCCTCTTCTTACACGGCAGCGTGCCTCACAGGTTCAGAGTTGGCTCCATGATATCCCGCAACAGTTGATCAAGGGCGTCTTCGTCACAGTCATCTGCCTGATCATCACTTTCACCCAATTCCTAATAATTCATCGGCTGTACTTGCATTCCTGGTCGACTGCCACCCCTACTGGCACTACCCGACTGGCTGTTGTTCCATCCGTTCAGGAACATCTGCATATGCGCGGCATCATATAAAGAGTTCGGGAGTTTGAACGATTGCAGCAGACCATCAATCTCCGTTGATAACAACTTGGCTCCGGCTGACTGACTGCTCGGCGGAAATGTGATGAAGATAGGTTGATTCTGACCAGGTGGCTGGATGCAATACTGTAGGGACGGATTGTTGCCGTTGCTGCCCGAAACCCAAGTAGCCTCCACGGTAGACTGCTGCAACTGTGCTGGTGCCGGCGTCGGCGGTGGTGAATAGATTTGACGGTCGGGAGGAGCCTTCTGGGGAGACAATACTGGCGGTAAGGTGTCAAGTGGCTTGAGGTCAGCAGCAGGAACGGATGCAACGGATGATGTCATCAACAAGCGCACTACTGACTCATCTGACATGGGGAGACAAACAGACGGTTACCATTGGGTAGTGAAATTTCCTGTTTTGGACCTCTCAATCGAAATGGGGAGACAAAAAGACAGTTACCATTGAGTAGTGAAATTTCCTGTTTTGGACCCCTCAATCGACTCTTTTGCTGATCTATTAGTACGAGTACACCTGTTCTGTAAACAAGGGCTACAACTACACCGCAGCTCGTCTGTCGATTATTCAAATTCTGATGCACACATTGATTAATTGACTTAATTAACTAATAAAAATTTCATAGATTAAAAGAACTTCAACCTTTGCTCGGAAAACTTAAAAAAATAGTCACTCAATCAATGCGAACTTCCAAAACCAAGAAATCAGTGCAAGAAGGGGTTTGCAAGCCTGCGTATAACTTTTTCAATCTCGTTACAGAGCACGCTCTTGTGGGAAACGTCTGGAAACCATGTGGTAAACTTTAGCCCGGCCATACTCAGCCAGGCCATACCGGGCATATACTTGAATGGGTATGGCTCGCTAATCTTCAGCTTGTTTTTGATGATGATGGACACCTCCACTGGCTTTGTGATGAAAAGATCCCTGTAGGGCGGGATGGTGCCGACAATATGAACGTGGTGGAAGTGTTCCTGTTGAGTCTGAATTTCCTTTTCCCATATGGTGTCGCCGTCTGCAAAAACCACATTGGCATATGTGCAAAATCCTGAGACTTTGGCACTACAGTCAAAAGATGAATACGTCGTTGTCAACTGTACCTTCCGTTTGTTCAGAGACGAAAAACTTTGAATCGTCCTTCAAGAAGTTCCTACCAATGATGACCACCTCTAGACCGCCGGGCGCGGTACACTCGGCATGTGACGATCGGTGAATTTCCGGCATTCCTGGTGACGGGGCTATTATGAAAAGGCGTGAAAGAAGTCGATAGTCACAAAATGCGGCATCGGTAACCGATAACCAGAAAATTAGATCGGCAACATCGCAGCTGAACAGTTCCGGCAAGTTCGTCGCACTTACTGCAACAAATCGCTGTAGACGTGGTCTGGAGGATGAGCGGATAACCGTTGGCCGTTTTGGTCACCGCCCGGAACACCAGGCGCACTTTCGGCTCGCGCTTCTTCTTCTTCCCCACCACCTCCACGAACTCGGAATCCATCTCCAGGTCGGCATTCCGCAGCTTAAGGATGCCCAAGCAATCGATACTGCAAAAACCACACCAAACTATGTGAACACAAACAGGACCAAACCGTGGGCACTGCCAGGTGAGGTGGCACTCCTTACTCGATGGTGCCGCCATTCTCGGGCATCACTTCCAGTTCTAGCACGTTTATATTGTCAATGATATGGTCGCGGGCCGGACTGCAACGCTTCCCGCCGACACGACAGGCTCGGTACAGCGGATGCGGCCGAATTTTGCCCGTTTCTGTGACTACGAAGATCTGGATGGTGCTTGGTGTGATGATACCTTTCAGCTGCACAAAAAGCAAAATAAAAAACTTTGACGACCAGCCGGGTCAGAAAGTGCCAACAACCTGCAAGGCAGCCAGAATGTTCCGGTACGAGTGAAATATCAACCATTACGCTTACATTGCTCTCACCGAAAATTCTGTTTATTGCAATCAATCAATCAATCAACCCGTCTAACATTTGACCGATCAACCCTTACTGTAAAGCATTGTTTTTAATGAATCGTTCAGCGCCCAAAAATGCTATCAATAAAAACATCTATTTACAGTTTTACTTTGCTGTTTGTTTACCACAGTTCTGATCAAACTGTTCGATCGAGGAATCAATCTTACTGGAACTAACCGGCTACTACATCCTAATATGATTTACAAACACTGAGGATGATGCGACATAATCAGCCTTCCCGGGCCCCACCTGTAATGCAGGACACGAATTTCCCGTCCGATCTTTGATGCATCCTCGGCTGCCTTCCTTTTGATACCTCGCACGGTGATGGCCTTCCGGCTGGCGCAACACGATCAACTCCATCCCCCCTTGCTGGGGCGGAAAGCTCTTGGTCAAAGACGCTGACGGTCTATAAAACATCAACCCGGTCAATAATCAAGCATAAGATAAAATCTAACCCCGCGTGGTTTGGACTGTAGCAAACAAAATTGAAGCAACCAAAATTAAATCTAGATAAATCTAGATAAAACTGAGAAAAACTGAGAAAAACTCCCAGCCATCCACCCAGGCCATCACCATGAAACCCGAGCTATTAATTACCTGATCGGCCCGTGCGGCAATCAGCGCTTTACACTCACGTTTAACCTGCAAACCTGCAAGTCTGCCAATCAGCCAATCAACCGAATACTGTCACGATGAAATAAATCAATCTCGCCGTTTTACCCTTTCTGCTCTCCACCATGTCCTCCTTGAGGCTCATCATCCTCGCCGTTCTTCTCTCTGTCCGAACGACGGGACGCTTTATTGCGGACAGTGTCGGAGGAGGAGGGTGAAGCGAAACGGCGCTTAATGGTGTTGCGAGACGACGTGCTCGAAGCGGATCCGCTGAGCGCCGACTCCGTACTGATGTTGCTGCACCTGGAGTCGCTGGATCCCCATGTGTGCACACGAGGACGGTTGAAATCACCGCGTGTCCGAATGCCGTCACTCTTGACTCCGTTGGAGGAAACTCGGTCACGAACAGCCGCAGCAGAAGGCATGGCAACCGTGTGTGCTGCTACTGAAATACCTGCAGAAAATATGATCCATGAAAACGGTTATGCTCGTAGTTGAAAAGCTAGAGTGGGAAATTCCGTCATGCTCTCTGCTCGTTTCTGCCGCCTGCAGGACAACAAGGCCAACCAAGGCACGGGCGCACAGCTGTTTCGTTTCCCCTGTAAGACCGAAGGGACCGAACTCGGTCTGGAACCGTGGACATCGGTGGCTTCAATGGCTGCAGTAGGGGCAGGCCCAACTGTTGGTCATAGGCCAAGGGTGGAGATCACACACTATCACGTGACGTCATAACACTGTCACGTGACGGAAAAGAACTGGCTACCCATTGGAAACAACGCGTATGCAAAGTAATTCAACAACAGAGCAGGATTTGTCTTCGTGTATCTCGTACTAATTAATTGCTAATACTACCCAGTACGGCAGTACTCGACTAGAACCGCACGAGAACGAGCTATGTACTAAGTAAAGTAAGGTCTTTTTATGGGGACGAGCGCAAGACCCAATGTCAAAAAAGGGTTTGACTGATGTGTGAAAACCGCAACCACGAAGTCATGGTGGAAGGTTGACCAATCGGCCTAACGGAGGCCGAGGGTAAGGAGGGTCGAACAGTCAAACAGGGTGACAATGGTGGAGCAATGAACGGTCAGAATAAGAACCTTACAAGCCGGTCAAAGAATTCTCGTCTAATATTCGGGAGGAGTGACGGAATGTTCAACCCAATGAAGGACTGGCGCGGACCAGAGGATAGTACGCGGTAGAGTTAACTAATTGTGGGGAGGAGGGAGCGGAAGGTTTGACAGATGCTTGGACGGTTCGGACCACCCGGCGGGACCTCTAAAGTCTTCCGTTCTTCCATTCCACCACCATTCAGTTCCCTGGTCTCACTAATTTTCATTCTACCGTCTAGCACTTCTAGCAATTATACCGCCTGCCTTTGCTGCAAATTAGAACCAGCGAACTGTACCTAATACCTAGTACGGACAGCCGGTCGAACAGAAGGGCGGGAAGAAGGGTGTGAAGGTTTTTAAGTAATGTACACGTATCGCTCGCTAACAACATTCTAATTTCAGACATATGACATGAGGTGCCCCTGCAAGCGATTAACGATACACACACTATCAGTACATTATGAAAAATACACATATATACATACAATTCATATATTAGTGGGACACATGAGTATAAGGGAGGAACAGGGGCATACCTTTAGGATTGAAATCGTACGATGATTCCAAATTTTGAGCCGGTAAATTTGCCCACTATGCTGTTTTCTTGGTACACGGATCAATTTGGCTAAACGGGCAAAAATAAAAATCAGCTTCCGTAACAAAAGATAAACAACTAAATAGAATGGGAGATGCTAGGAATAACGACGTAAATCGTTAATCGAATGTCGTCAAGAAACCTCAAGAGACTATCCCGTGGGGTTCCAAGCAAACATGTGTTCGCGAAAAATTTGGTATTACGAAGGACAGGATTAAACAACAACCTAAAAAACGAGATTGAAACTGGATATCAGTTGTACCTCTGGCACCATAAAACTTCCGCGTCAAAACAAGAGTTTCATGTCCGCCGAAAATGAATCAACAGCGCGCACGTTATCGTGCAGTCTCGGCAGCGAGCCAAGATAGAACACGTCTCGACGATTCCACCGTCTACGAATAGTTCCCTCCCGGTTTCCAGACCACCAATCACGGCCCCCGTGGGATTTCCACTCCAATTTGCCACTGCGCACAAGGCTCACAGACAGGGTTCACTGTCACGTCCGTCAGCCTCTAATGCCATCGCCCATGCGTGTTGTCATGCGTTGAAGGACACAGAGAGGTCCTTCCTGAATTGATTATTCTGCGGTTACTTCAACAAACCGCAATACACTACACGCGATAGCCAGGAAAATCGATAGTTTATTTGAAGTGATCTGACTATAAGGGACCTTCTAATGCCGCCGGCACAATTAATATGCTGGGAAGCACACATTTTAAGTCACTACATACATAGTTTCCTTTAAAAATTGCATGTGCATGGTCCGACGACCATTTCAATGCTTGGGACCTCATGTCCAGCTTGAGTTTCTAAAACTCCTGTGTACAGTACTTGTTCGCCATTCAACCTCACCGTCCGAGGTGTCAGTCGAAGATTTAGCTCTCCACAGGCAGGTCTGATGGGAGTCATATTTGTGTATTAGCTATTCTGATACTGCTGAACCCGTAACAAAAATCACACCGGACAACCTTGACTCCCAACAAATCTTCATATATCTTCCTAAATGCCTAACGAAGCACCAACATCTCCTCGCGTACTGACTTGCATTCCTCAGTCAAGTCCTTCAGTCGAGACTATAAGTCGGTAGCTTAATTAACACCAGATCACAGAACAGTAACGAAAGAAGTAGCGGTACATCACTTTGCAAGTCATTCCGAACCCGAACTCTATATCATGAACATTCTACAAACCGACAGCAAATATGAGTAACGAGAATACACGCAGGAGCACGCAAATAAATTCGCTCGATAACTTTTCGCTGGGCGGCGGCGCATTTGTTTTTCTGGAATCGATTAACTCTCGTCGTGTTTTCTAGGTCAACCAGTCTTTCAAGAGCTAGGTCTGTCTCTCTCTGGTCCACGGAGACCTTCAGTCCACGCAATGCGCATAAACGTGCGATATCGATGTGCGCGTTAGCTGCACGACGCATATTTGTGTGATGTGTTTACCCGTGATTACGTTACGTAATGCTTTCTGTGGTACAGACAGAAAGAGAACTTGTAGCAAGAGAGGCTGCGACTGGGCCAATGAATTTCTCGTCTGCCGTCGCGGCAGTAATCACGTTGTTGAAAGGTTCCAGGAACTCTATATGCGTCCGACACGATCCATTCAGATGTAATTGTAAGACCTTCATGCATAACGCGCATCACAACAATAATACTACTACTACGCCGCATGTCGTCGCGAAAAGAGCAACGCAGAAAAACGGAAATCAAAACTGAAGTGCTTGACGCTGTACTCGTGAAACGATCTAAATATTCACAGCGGTACTCGATTAAATTTCAAGATCAATATCAAACAACGGACTCAGTGAGAAAATAACAATCTTACACGTCCAATCAGACGCTCACCGGACTTTTAGATTGTCGCGAAAGTGAAGATCTAACATTCAGACGCAAATAACTGTAGCGGTTCTTCGAACCGAGATAAGATACCTCGCCATCCAAGCAGATTGAAAACCGAGTTTCTTATCAGCGACGCCCGGGAACGATGCGTCGGAATGCGACAATGAGGAATCGAAGAAAAAGAGGCCAGAGAATGGCGGCCAGAATCGTTAGAGACGGATGTTGCCGTAGTCTATTTTCCAGTAGGACCCAATAACGGTGCAGTAGCCGAGCAATCCGGTTCTGAAACACAGAACCCACTAGACATAGTAGAAAACCCTTTGAATCTTCGGAAACTTCCAGACGTTTAGGGTCTATTATGCTGTTTAATTATCTTCGTCTAATTAGTAATGGGATGTCTGCCTGTGCCAGACTGTCTTCTCATTTCAAGGTTTAGATCAACAACCAACCTCTGGCCAAAATCGCGGATAGGTCCGACTGACCGACGTCTGTGACACTGTTGATCCGCCAACACCGTTACCAAGTGGAGCGGGAGTGTGTTGCTGCTTCGACAGTCTCCCTGCTAGGAGTTCCACAGCCAGAAGGCGTTCCGCGTGATTATCACCACGCTGCTCGAGCTTCGCCATTCGTATCTTTAGTTTTTCTAACTCCGGATATAGCGTCTGGAACACACCCTCTTGTTGGTGCTGGTGTTGTTGTCTGACTTTCTCATCGCGACCCACCACAGAGTCCCGCGACGATCCCGCTCGGCCCGAATGATTATTCTGATACTGAAGTCCGTCCGATTCCGAGTTGCTTCGCGCATCCTGGAAAGCCTCGGAGCCCACGTCGTCGTCGTCGGGGTCGCTGAGATTGTCGTTCGCGGGACGGAGCATGGCGTTGACGGTGGCATCGATCACCGCCGGTAGAGGGCGTTTCATCAGAGACAACGTATTTGGAGGCTTCGCGCTGCTAGTGCTCCCATTTATGGGGAGACTACTGTCCTTTGCAGAGCCGTTGGATATCATAGGACGGAGGGGCTCGGCTTTCGGTTTCACAGGAGGGCTCTTTCCATCGTCGCCAATCAGCTCGTAGAAGTTGCCGACTTTGTCGAGGAAATCCGACACTTCCGGTGTTAGTGACATCATCTCCACGATCTGAAACAGAAATAAATATTGCCGAATGAAATTGCAACTAAACATTTCGGTATATAATATCCTACTTACTTAATTTCAGTTCGACGACTAAAGCCAATATTTATTTATATAATAAACGGCAACTAAATTAGTAGTCTCTTCGTGGTCAACTGGTGACTGTTGGTGCAATGCAGAAACTCGTGCCATCTAACTAAATTTTAGTAATTAGCACTGCCTCATTATTAATCGATAATGCTGACTCATAGCTCACACAACAAGCAGAAGAGCACCAAGGCACCATAAACACAAGGAAAATCCATCAATCAAAGAATCGCGCCTATCAATCAATCAATCGACTGCGAACGAGGCACAACCAATCCACCAATCAAGCCATCATTTCAATACATGTCTAACCTTCTTCAATTCCATGACGTATTCCTCCATCGCTGCTTCCTGCGAGAGATTTTCCTCAGCCTTCCATGCATGCCTAAAACGTCCATTCTAATTCACACAGCCAAATCCTTCGTCCTAGCCCAACACTCTCACCATTTGGCAGAGTTCTCCACCTCATAGAAGGAGGGCTTGAGTGTTTTACATGGCCCTTCCAGTGCCTGTTTGTACAATCCATAGAAACGTAGCGTCATCTCCCGAGACGGCTGGAATGAACCTGCAAAAGTTCCAGCATCCACACCAACGACTGCGGATTCGGACTTTCGTGCACTTGGAACTTTCGTGAACTTACTGCTGGGGATGGTGCGAATAACTTGAACAGCGGCTTCAAACGTTTCCCGTATCGACGAGGGTGGATTGTCTTCCTTCATTTCGGTTTAGGTGAATAGAGCCCGATGAGTACTGTTTTAAGGCACGAGCACGTGCCGCTTATAAATTAATGATTTGAGACAAAAAATTGGGGCGAGGAGTGTATCGAATAAAAAAGATGCCGATAAAGAAATCGATAATTTTGCGGGGAAAAAGGTATTCACTTTACGAGTTTATACGTTACGAAAGCATTCACTGTGATAACGCCGTGTGATGTGAGTGCTACAGTGCGTACTGCCGAGAGACCGTGAACCCTCCAGACTGATTGATTGGTGGATAAACTGATTTGCCTTGTAAAGGCAAGACTGATTGCCTTGTCTGACATACACGCGTGACAAAACCCTTGCACTAACCGAATCAAGCACTTCAACTCGACGGCTACTTATAATAAGTGTCGGTCGAGCGTAATGGCTTAACTCGGTTAGCGCAAGGTTTTTGCCACGTATGTAAATGGTTTAGGACGCCGCTAGCCGACTAATTTTCTGCAGGTAAGTCGAGCATTATTATTATTGTCGTATACATTTTAGTTGTGCTGAAGATGTTAACAAATGAAGTGCCTGAATAGTGACACACAAAGTTACTCCAATTACTACCTGGATCAGCTGGCTGGAACAGTACGGGAGTTCACTGTGCCGCGGTCAGTGCTTAAAAAAACGCCCCGTTCCTGTTCGTTCTAAGGCACCCACCGACAGGTACAGGAGAGACATGAGAAAGTGCACAAGACAATGCATTATTGTTCGGGCTTGCTCCACTTTCAGCCATTTCACGCGTTCGAACAAAAGATGTTCTGAGAGGGTCTCGACCTCCAGCGCTTTGTCGCCATCATGGGCGTCTGACTGAGCACAGCAACTGCATAGTACCCATGTGCAGCATCAATTAACACTCCCTCTTGTTGTGCACCATCACACGATAATTGTACGTCTCAAAGATTAGTTCGAACACATTGTACGACATTACGGCCGACGGATGTCGATTCGTCTCTTTTCCGACTTTCACTTTCTCTGCAGACTATTATCGCGGTCATGCTTTCACTGGCCCTAGCATTCTATGCTCTTCTAGAGATCACTCACATAACATGGGCCCTACCCGCGACGGATCAGATATTGACAGTGAAGAGTCCTCCGCGACCGCTGAAGAAACCTCACAGCTGGTTGTTATCCGGCATAACCAACCCAAACGCTCCCTCACCGAATCCCGTGCCAGGGGACTACTCAACGGGTCAGGGTCAGTCGGCGTATCCGGCAGCCGCACCTAGACCCACTTATCTATCATATCCATCAAATTCCAACTACCCGGCTATGTCAGGATCCCAGACCACTACAGCCGGCCCACCTCAACTAATTCCATGCAGACCTAACCCCGCCGCTTCATCAATCGTCGGGTCATGCGTACCAGTGGAGGACATCTCAGCTTGTTCAACGATGGAAGTTACCGCCTCGGCGGACTGTCGTCAAAACGGGCCGCCGAATTCACTGTGCTGTTATTCTGTCGGTGAGTACTACTCGTACTAGTACAATCCGTTTCCGTTATTGACAATCGCTCATCTCTTTTGGTAATAACACATTTATCTCTCCATTTGTTCTCTCATTCACCTTCGAAAATGGACTGAACTTGGTGTTGTATTCGGAGTGACTGCAACAACTGTATTGTAATATCCAATCACGGTTTGTGCTTAGGTTACGGAGCGTACTCGCCCAGCTCCACCACCAAACCCTCCACAACTTACTCAAGTTACGCCGGGTACGGCAATCCTTCCAATTCAAATCCTGCCTTGAATTCTCCCGTTTATTCGCCGAGCTCGTCGTCCAATCCCCAAGCAAATTCGCCCGGTTATGCCAGCTACTTTTATCCGTCTACTTCCAATCCGTATTATTACGGGAGTTCTGCTATGACCACATCATCTCCCACCGGTACATCAGCCCCAGGATCCACATCAACCTCAACGTTAACGCCAACAACAATGACTACTTCAACGCCAACGTCCACACCGTTCTCGACCACCCCGACGACAACGACCACGACCCCGCTCCCCTTCGTCCTTCCCGACGACGCTATGCTCGCGACCAACGTCATTCAACAGCAGTGCGGAGTACCGAACGGCGACCCCAGCATTTTCACCACCATCGAGGACCCCACGCACAAACTTGATCGGCACGTCAAGCTGAAGAATGTTTTCAAGAAAGGATCAAATCAGACTAGCAGTAAACACTTCACGGTTGAACAGACGATCGTGGGGGGCTTTGACGCTCCGAACGGTTCTGGCTCGATCTGCTGGCAGGTATTGTAGTGTTCACCTGTAATTTATTAACCTCTCTGTCTGAATTCCTCGCAGATGGGGTACGCCCAAAAGAAGTTTTACATTCATGTTAGGTCGCGACAATCAGACAGGATCCCAGGACAGGACAACTTTTCTTCTGTGGCGGAACTATTGTCGGAAGACGGACCGTCATTACGGCAGCACATTGCTCGATCGAAACAACCGTGGCAGCCTTTAATTCCTCGGCTAGTCCGACGCTCGTCCAAATTGGAGCAATATCTATTACGTACAACAACGGTCTTGACGCCTATCCCAATCAGGTCGCCGGGTGCTCGCAGAGCCTAAAAGTCGCACGGACAATTCCCCATCCGAACTTCACACTGGATACCTTCGACAACGACATCTCTATATTAATATTGGAAGAGGACATAGATTTCAGGGGCAAAGCGGCATGTGCATGTCCGTTGTGCTTGTCGCGAACTCCCCCACCGGTGGGAGATGTTTGCATTGTCAGCGGCTATGGCGAGGAAGTCGATGTTGACAACGGTGGGTAGACATCTCAGTCAACGATTTGTTAGAGTATTCAATATGATTAGACCGTTTCCGGTACTTACATTCATAATTTCTCGTTGCGTCATTATGTCGTTTACGGTAGGCGGTCAACCACCTCGATCGATAGTGCCACTGAAGTACGTTGCCCAACCCATCGTCCCGACAGATTACAACACTTGTCCGTACGCAGTAACAGATAGCGGAGTAATTACGGACTTGGATCTTTTCCTCTGTGCCGGCGGAAAAGTCGGGGAAGACTCCTGTCAGGGTGTGTGTGCAACCGCGCGGCTTGAAATTGTACAATTTCGATGAGCGACTCAACGATTGTTCATGTTCCCCACAGGTGATTCGGGCGGCCCTTTATGGTGTTACAACCGTGCCTCGAAAACCCAGTATCTCGGGGGGATCGTGTCAGTCGGTGTGGGTTGCGCCACGGGATTGCCCGCCATCTACACAAAGGTCTCTCAGTATGTCGATTGGATATTCAACGTCGCGCCGCTTGGAGATATTTCAATTATGGCATAAAACGGTTTACCGCTAAATCATTGCGTCAGTAACGCCACACCCAACGAGCGTTTTATGAAAATCCCACACATCTTGGTAAAACTGGTTGCAAACTTGAAAGTGATTTATAATGTACAATGTAATGTATTGTAATGTATAATCTAAAGCTTTTTACTAGCACATGTACATGCGTCCACGCCCTGTGACCTGGGGGGGAGGGGGGTGCGACCGCTGACCGTGATCACGCATGCAAATATTCGGTGTCGGAAGAGAGGTAACTGTGGTTGGTTGCTACTTCTATCTGTCGGGATTTAGAGTCGGTCATCGACGTCCATGTTTTCAACACGAGTGCTAGACGTAGCCATTAATATTGTTATTGGCGGTTAGCAGTCTTATAACAACGGGCAGTCACGTACTGTCTACGTATATAGTGTGCACTGCACAGTGTAATGATGTCCGTTTCTACTTACCGTGGTACATACGATGCGAGTACGGAATCTACTGGGGCCCAACAAAAGAGAGACACATATGCTTTATATTCAGCCTTCGTAATTCGGAGTGTTTTGTGCGCTGCCGAAGCAAGTTTCTTGTTCTAGATTCGATATTTTTAGACACACATATAAGCTCTGTAAAGTC
>LRSR01005278.1:0-41923 GCA_001579985.1 Hypsibius dujardini | reverse complement strand
CTGTCTGTCTGTCTGTCTGTCTGTCTGTCTGCCTGTCTGCCTGCCTGTCTGCTTATCTGTGTGCCTGCCTGTTTGCTTGGCTGTTTATCTATCTGCTTGCCTGCTTGTCTGTCTGTGTGCGTGTCTGTATGTGTGTCTGTCTATCTTATTATCTGTCAGCTCGATTCAGACAAGATTTCCTTTCTCTGTCGCATCGTTAGTTAGCACTTAATGTCTGACATCTCTTGCCTGCAAGTGTGTACCAACATTCAGAACCAAGCTATCCCCATGATCCTCCAAGGTGACAACGTCATTTGCGCCGCGGAAACTGGTAGCGGGAAGACCCTTGCCAACCTCGTACCCCTCCTGGACAAGCTGATTATCCGAAGCCAAATGCAGGAGGAAAGGGATTCACAAGACAATCTGCGAGTTAACAGTCCACGTGCCTTAATTCTCGTACCGAGTCATGAACTGCCAACGCAGACCTACGAGATGCTGGTCAAAATGCTCTGGTATGCTCTTTAAATAAAATAATTGAATAAATGTAAATCCACCGTCAACGTTTATTTAAATACAAAAAAACTTATTTTATCTAAAAAACACATTTTCCTCACTTAAAATAATATTTTAAATAAAATAAATCCTCATATTTAAGGTTAATTTAGTGGTTTTAGATAAAAATTGCTGTAAAATATTGAGTTGTTGTTTTGTAACTTTAAATAAATAAAAATAGAAGTTTATTTAAAAGCAGAGCCACTTTTTGAACGATCTAAAATGTCTTTATATACATTTAAGCAACATTACTCATATAAACTTTTCTTCAAATGACGTATTCCATTAAAGTAAGAATAAATTTTAAATTTGAAGAAAATATTTTGTTTTTTTTATTTAAAAATAGCAGTCGTATTTTACGCGTCATAAATAAACTATTACTGAAATAAAATTCAATATTATTGAAGATTTTAAATAATATATCGATTTCTATTTTTATAACTTTTATTAAATAAAAATAAATTTATTCAAAATGAAAAGCCACTTTTTGCACCATTTAAAATGTCCTTTAAATCTATTTAAGCAACACAAGTCATTTAAACTCTCCTTCAAATGACCTTTTTCTATTTCAATAAAATATGAAAGAATTTTTAATTATTTTGAAAAACAATATATGTTGAAATTATATTTAAAATTGGCAGCCGTATTTTTGGGCGTTCTAAATAAAATATTAGGGAAATAAAGTGTAGTAAATTTAAAATAAATTTGTTGACTTGGTTATTATTATGGTTATCTGCGATTTTAAATTAATCATAAATGTACAAGTATGTTTTATGTAAAAGCAAACTTTTTTTTGACCATTTAAAATGGTTTTTAAATTTGCATTTTGGGCACAATCAGGCACACGGAATTGAACGCGGAGATGGTGACTGGAGGAGAGTGGACGCAACGGAAACTGAATCATCCCAAATACTCTGCAGTAGATCTACCGCATAGAACGTCTAGACGTTCTCGTTTCGACATCCGGTGTGTTGAGTAAGCTCATTACCAACCGGCTGCAAGACATGTCACGGATTCACATAGTGTTCATCGATGAAGCAGATACTCTGGTGAATGATAGTTTCAGCCACTTGGTCAAGAAGATAGTGGGGAATAAGATGATCCAAGGCGGAGGAAGGGAGGGAAGTTGGGAGTAGAGCAAAGGCGCTGAGCTCATTCTTGGTACGTAAATATCTGCGTTTGTCTACATGTCTCGCCATTGGCCGGTCGGTCTGTTTGTCTGTTTGACTGTCTGTCTAGTTTTCTGTCTCTCCCTCGGTCGGTCGGTCGGGCAGAAAGCAGTCAAGGCACTGGAGTTGGTGAAGAAGAGTCTGTAAGTCGGTCAGATCATGATGATCTTCTGCAGGAGCAGCGAGACTTTCAACTGGCTAGCACAGTTTATCCAGGAAAACGGGGTCCTCGCACCGGCTTTGAACGGTGCAATACTGCAACGCTTCCGACGTGGCCGGTTTGAGCAGTTTCAGCTGGGAGAGTTTCGGTGTCTGGTCTGCACAGACATTGCCTCGAGAGGATTGGATACGATGTTCGTCAGTCACGTTCTTAACTATGACTTCCCACAGGTAGGCAGAAAGATGTGCAGGCAGGCAGACAAACAAAGAGAACTACAGATAGACAGACAGACAGATGGGGAGACGGAGAGGCAGGCAGGCAGCTAAACAGGCAGACAGACGGGTAGACAGACGGATAGATAGACAGACAGACAAACAGAAGGGCAGAGAGACATTTAGACAGATAGCGAAACAAGCAAGCTAATAGGCACTCAGAAATTGGGTCTTATTGTTGGTTTTTTTCAGGAGATTTCGGATTACATTCACCGCACAGATCGGACCGGAAGGATCGGTTCTTCGGACTGCAGTCAAGTCACCAGTTTCATCACCTACCCCGATAAGGCGGAGGTTATACATAAGATTGACAGGGCTGTCCGGGATGCTACGGCCTTTGAAAATGTCAACGCCAACATCACAAGACGCATCAACATCAAACATGGAATGACCCACGAGGAGCTGATGAACATGGGCAAAATGACGGCCAATATTCCCCTTAGACAATTTTAGCGACTGTTTTCTCTCTTTCGTTATTTTGTTTTTAGTCACATTGTCGTCAAACTTTTCCAAGAGAAATCACAGAATGCCAGACAGTTAAAGAGTCAAGAAAAGTGCAAGTGAAAACAGTAGCAGATGTGCGTAACTGTTAGTCTGCCTGTCTGAATATCTGTTTGGCTATGTGTCTGTCTGTCTGTCTATATGTCTGCCTAAGTGTTTGTCTGTCTATGTGCTGTCTTTTTGGCTGTCTGCCTTTATGTCTGTCTCTGTCTCTGTCTCTGTCTCTCTCTCTGTGTCTGTCTCTCGGCCTGTCTCTCTGTTTGTCTCTTTGTCTCTGTCTGTCTATATGTCTGAAATATCTGTTTGTTTATGTGTCCGTCTGTCTGACTCCATGTTTGTTTATATGTCTCCAATGTGTCCATTTGTATGCCTGTCTGTCTGAATGTCTATATGCTGTGTGTTTGTCTGTCTGCCTAGCTTATAAGCCTATCTGTCTGTCTGTCTGCTTTCCATTGAATAAAAACTAGTCGATAAAGGACCCTCTTCCATTTCTGGAAGTAAGACAGCTTCGATTGTAAAAGACGGACTTTGTAGTTTAAATTTAAGAAAAAGGTAAAGCCAATACCTTATCCCAACTATGGCAAAGTGTAAAGACTTTCGTGCGCTCGGTGTTGGAAACTGTAGGCACGCGATAGCTTCACGCAGTATTCCAGCAATCAGGGCGGACTTGTCGTTCACGCCCCTGAACGGCTGATACATGGCCATTTCAGCTGTTAAGGCATACGTGCATTTGAACTTGAAGAACCGATGGATTGCACTGGGATTCTCGAATGTAAATCATAACCCGCAGAACCTTTTTTTAATTCTTACTTGCTCTACTCGCACCTTTTTCTCTAAAGGGTTTTGTTCAACCGTTTTCTATTGACGCAACCCTTTGCTAAAAGCCAATATGCAGGGTTAGTTACACTGAAATTCATGCCCTTGCTCTAAATTTTTTATTCCTTCAAAGTTTGCAACAGGACAAGAAGTGTACGCTCTCCGTTTTAGCAAGGCCCGCGAGGCTTTCGTTCTCTCTTCTGGCAAAAGTTAAATAAGACTGAAAAGGGATCCCAAATACTTCTGGCCTTTGTTGGCTGCAACAACAACTACAGCCATGCCCGTTTTTCACAACACCATTTTTAGACAGAACAGAAATCAATTTCATAGTCAAATATCACTGATAAGAAACATTCTTACAAATGCCTATTGTTTCGGATCATCGTAACAGTTGTGGGGTGTGGTTAACTTATTATTACTGTCGTATGACTGTGCGATTTATAAGNCTTCCCATACCCCGATCAGCTCCAAACTGATCAGGAACAATAGGCTGATTTTTGGACTCAATACTGAAAAAAATTCTTTTTTTCTCCTTTGTCTACACCCATGGCCCTATCATGAGAGGTCATGGTTCCAACTTGTAAAGACCCTCTAGCCCCTGTGTTCAGGCGTACGGCAAACTCTTTATATCGAGCGTCTATAGTCGTAGACTGAAGTAGTGATATGCCATCATCAATAAGTAATGGGAAGGAAAAGCCACTTTCCATGCAATAAGAATAACAGGTTTTGGTTTTGGCTTAGGGCAGTTTATTTTTTATGATTATTGTTTCACCACATATATACTCATTTATGCGTGTGATAGGAGTTCTTGAAGCTGGCATTATCTGAATCTGCGCGTGTTTTTCGTTCGCGTGACTTTAACCAGAATGTACAAGAATGATCGAGCTCAACTATGGCTGACAATTATCCTACACTGTGCGATTCTAAATGACAGAGAAGCAGCGCCAGTGTCCGGTGAGTAATTCCGAATGCATTGATATTTTGATCCACGCCTCCCACACAGTTCATTATACGTGGTTTTTTGGGAAAGTACTAATACGTTTGACAATAAAATCAAACTATGCAGACTCAACGATTAAATCCAGCTCAGAACTGCTCAACACGAATTTATTCCAAGGAGATGTTATGGGGGTGGAACGGGACAGCAGTCCGGAATCAAACGGCATGCTGGTAAAGAGATAAAATTCCCATCTCACTCATCAGTGGCAGTTTTTTTTATATAAATTCACTTTCCATGTTTGATTGTTTACAGGCAAAGAATGGCATCGCTGATGATGCCTATCGGTGGCCAAAAGATGCGAGCAACAGCACGGTTTCTATCCCTTACGTCATCTCATCAGTGTTTGGTTAGCTTAACGAAACATATCATTCGCGCAACGTATTGCTGAGCATGTATATATTAACAATTACTCCTGTTTGTGATAGAACCGAAATACAGAAAAATCATCCAAAAAGCAATGAAATTATTCGCCGATGAAACCTGTATCCGATTCACTCCGCGCACAACACAACCAAACTACCTGAAAATAATAGCACCCCTACAGTAAGTTTTGATTCTAATTACAAAGCAAATACAATACTGTACAAGTGTTCATGTTATGCACGTTCTAACTTTCAGTGAATGCTCCTCATATGTCGGACGAGTGGGTGGAGAACAAATTGTGCATCTCTCAAGTAGGAACTAATCTTTATAATCGTGAAAGCGGCAATTAGAGAGCAGGCGCAACTAGATTTTTACATGGGAAGTAGGACGTGGGAAGTTTTCTTACAGTTTTGGGGCCAAACCGAATTCGTATTCTTGTTTTTTATCTCACGGAGATTGGTTTTTTCAAGCAAAAAATTGATTTTTCTAAACATAGTCACCATAGAAGGCAACGTTTAAAGTTGTTTTTTATTAAATAAAACTGAAGTAGTTTTAAACAAAAACAATTTCCATAGGTGCGACTTAAGCTCTTGAGCGCCACCTGTCAGATACTAGCAGGTCGGAAGGGACTTGCTGTTCAACCGGTTCAGTCTGACTTGTTACTTTCTACCTCCGGCTTCTGAAGTTGTGCCTGCTTTCTAATACCGCTATTGTACTGTCTCAATCATTTGGTGCTGCGTTTTAGATCCATCGTATATTATGACTGCAGTGAAGCACAGTGTGTGCAGTCATAATGTACGTGTGGGTCTCAAAAGCAGCACCAAATGATCGAGACAGTACAGTACATGTGACTTGCGAACAATGATTCCCTTTAAATTATTTGGCAGTTGCGTGTCTGCGTCAGTCGGGCCTGATCCAGCATGAGTTGATGCATGCCCTGGGTATAATGCTACAAAGGTGGCAAAAACTTCAGGCCGACCGAATTAAAGCCAACTTTTTACCGGTGCCCAGCAAAATGGGGTGGTCGGAGTTTGAGCCATTTTAACCAATGCGTGCAGCTGTTTTTGATCACAGCTGACCACGCAGTCTTTGCTCAGTCGATTGATTGATTGACTTCGAATTGTTTTGGGGATCTTCTCGATTGATTCATTGATTTTTTGCGGAGAACGTATGATGACTCGACCTTTGACGCCCACGAAAGCCCGCGTACTTTTTAAATTGCACGACGAAGAAAAATATTTGTACAAAAATATCAGTGGAATTTTTGGTAAGGGTGTCGACTGAGCGGGGAGAGTCACAAGAAAGCACAACCAGGATGGAACGTCAAAAGTTGGCCAAAGTATGATTTCCGTAAAACTGGTGTTAAATCAATGAATCAAACAATGTGAGGAATAGCTGCACGCATTGGCCAGAATTGGGTCAAACTCCGACCACCCCATTTTGCTGGGCGCCGGTAAAAAGTTGGCTTTAATTCGGTCGGCCTGAGGTTTTTGCCGCGTGTGTATAATGCTTCTCAAATACCACTAAACTGCCATTGCCCGAGTTCCAACTCCACAGGATTTTATCACGAACAAGCTCGTGGGGACCGCGATCATTACGTGAACATTAATTACGCAAATATTGCCGAGAGTAGGTCTGGTTTATCCACAAATGTATCGTACGTACTTAAGGCATTATTCAAAACCAAATTCGGAATCACTTAAAACAATATCTTCATTAAAACCTATTTTTGTAATAAATATAAATGTTTTATGTGTCGGTAGATTCAGGAACAGTTTTATTTGGAGACAATTTTTTTTATTCCATTATCTTTGATTTTCACTACGAAACAGTTATTTTGAGAAATACCATAAATATGCCATTTTTTACAATGGCCCACTCAAAATTCAATTTGAAGTCGCTTGGCATCATCCGCCACAAATTATTGTGCATTCGGCCTTTATACGCCAGATGCAGAATCATTTGGAAACACTATATTTATTAAAGCCTATACTTTTCTACTACTATACTACTTTTATTCACATCTGGCAGGAGAATTGCAAAAGCCTGTTTTTTTTTAGCTGACAGAGTACAGTTCGCAACATTCAGTAACAGCGTGACATTCGATCAGGAATACGATTTTGAATCGGTGCTGCATTATGAAAAGTATGCTTTTGCCATTGACAAGACCGTATGGACGATTCGGCCGAAGAAAAGGTATGACTCCGCCATCATGGGTCAACGCTACGAACTGAGCAAAATCGACATCAGGAAGATCAATCTCATGTACAACTGCGAGGACATCGATGCGGAAAACGAACCAGAGACCATTTCAATGCCTACAACAGTGACCAGGACTTTAAAAACAGCAGACGATTCGGAGACGGACACATTCATGCATGCTTTAGCTGCAACAACAAAGAACAATTTAACGAAGCGACCGATCAATGTAACGCCGGCAGCGGTAGCAAATAGCAATAACGGTAAGTGATGTGTTAAGCCCGATGAAATTATTAGAGACAGTGCGGCCGTCAATAAATGTGTAAAAAGTCTGTCAAAAAGTTTATCAAAGAAAAGGTACCAGCGAGCAAGTGAAATAATGAGCCGTGCGCGTCAAAACCAATGCCTGTGATTTGTCTATTCGCATTTTTTTATTGTTGACAGCCCGGCTACCTTGCAGTTGAATTGAGTTCGGCAATCCGAGTAGCGAGTTTATCTTACGCTTCTGTCGGATTCGGTACCGGGTGCGGAGTTTTTTTTAACCAAACTTGTAACTACTTCCAATTCAGCGAGAAACAAAAGACTAAAAACTAAAACAGCCAAAAAATGGAGAATTTACTACTCTACCAGATAAAAAACTACTTTTCCTCAATGTGACCGCCACTTGCACTCTCCACGTGACGGTTTTTGCGCTGCCAAGAATCAATGGCAGCACTTCGTTGACAAGCAGACAAGCAGAATGAGAAATGGGAAATTTGATTTATGGAATAGGAATGGGGGATTCTTTTTAAATGGGATGGGAATGGGTGGGACCCGGCGGGCGATAGAATGAGAATGAATGGGAGCCTAAATTTCAAAATGGGACAACTTTGGTTGGGTGTCGTTATAATCAACAACGTTTTTATTAGTTTGCCTAATGCATCACATTAGTAGAGGCAAAGAGATGTGAGGATTTCAGGAATAAGGCATAAAACACTCACGAAACGAGTTTGCCTAGACCAAAAGCATTATTAGTTTTATCATTCACAACAGCAACTAATATACCAAGCAAAGCCTTTGGCAGAGTACTGCTAGCAAAACAAGTATATACGCCTGTAGGCCAAAAGCATTCGTGGATTGCAACAAACCACTGCGAAGATCAAGTGTGACAAAATCCGACACTGTAAAATCTGATATACAACACATTCGCAATTATCCAAAATCCAATCGTTCTTTAAATTTCCTTAATAACATATCATTGTCGTCAGATCTGGCGACGTATAACTGCACTCCAATCGTATGGAAATGTGAATCTTAAGTTTGGTATACTGATTTAAAAGAATCCTTTCATCTAGGTAAATGGCAAAATTTAGAAAAAAATTAAAATACAAGTCTTATTTAATTATCAACAAACATAGAGCACCGGTATTGCAGAACAACAACGTAAATACATATTTTGGAATGTAAAATTTGGCACAAAACACAATGCGAGCGTCGCAAGTGTCATATTTGACAACATTTTCATTCTGATCTTTGCAAAACCACAGAAAATTCTGTTTGTGAAATATTTTAATTCATGATTTCATAATGTAACTTCACGTTACCGATTTTGTTTATTAAATTATTTAGTGTGTCAGAACCCCAATTTATTGAATTTTTAAATTTAATTAAAACTTCTCATAATTGGTTTCAGTTAATTTTCCAGGACTGCAAAATTTGATTGTTTTGCTAATATTTGGGTCGTATTTTGTGTTTTTTTAAGGAATACCATATTTTGCTTAACGGGTTTTTTAAAATAGATTCAACAAGTTTTAGAGTTTATAAAAAAGGCATAACTTCACAATTTTCGCAAACTTCACATCACTTTTCACAGCGCTTTTTAGACCGTGCCATGTCATGTTTGAAGTCAGTGTGATTTTGCCCTAAAGGCTAGTTGGCACTGGAGATTTTTCATAAATTTAAAATTGACTTTTTAGGCTTGTTGGAAAGAGTAGATCTTTTCCTATGTCACCACGCAAACCATATTTTAAAAAAAATGTTTGACTGTCTAAAAAACAGTCGAAACGCAGTGCCGATGCGCGGCTGTGCCTACAGCAGACAGACATCAGCGCCAATGGCGGCTGCTGGTGCTCGTATATTTAGACCGCCTGTTGCCCAGTACCGCTAAAACTTTATAGGATACTGCGACTGTGGCAGGGATATCGGTGTGTGGTCTGTCTGTGTGTCGGTGTGTGTGTCTGTATGTCTGCCTGCCTGTCTGCCTGCCTGCCTGTCTGTTTGTGTACTTGTCTGAATGCCTGCCTGTTTAACAAACATTTCTAGTTTCGTACCGTGTTCAGTTTGCAATGCGATGCCTAGCAGCTCATGTACAAGCACGCCCTGAAGGGTCGACAACTGCGGAGAACCGTTCAAATTATTCACCATTTCATGCAGATAGTATACTCTTGCATATCCATCTATGGGAAACAAGTTCTGGAATTTCTATTTTAAAAGGCACAAAAAAAGATATAGCAGCTTAGGCATAAGCTTAAGGAATGTCATGGTTTGCTTGACTTTGCTTGTATCTGCCTACCTCGAAAAGGTGCTTCAGTGACCTAAAATAGTCCCCTACTTGCTGATTCACGAAGATCATATTCCGCACATTGTAAAATGCCAAAAGATCCCAACCCGTGGGTCGTCGAAAGCCATTCTCCAGATGAAGGAAAATCGGTCAGAGCTTGGCATACCAAATTTCCGGAGGGAAGAGAGGGTCAGGCCTGCCTGCTTATAGACCAAATTTTGCAGGTTGTATTCGAGAGCCGACCCATTTGGCGAAACTGTGGCTGGAATAAAGAGGTTAGGCACGTTTGGTGGAAGCCGGACTTCTAGGCGCCATTCGGGATCGTCGATTGGGTCTAAAAAGTGAAATAGACTTAAATTTGTACATCACTGTCATACCAACACGATTGCATCACATAGACGCACCGACAGAACTGGATTGCCAAGCATTATCATCAGTGAAGAGAGCTTCCTCTGAATCAAGACCTTCTACTTCAGGCGAGCTCTCTGGTCGAGGTTCACAATTCCCACGCCCAGAAAACACATAATCCTGATGCGCTCCGAGCTTTCGACAGACGTACCGGAAGTTGTACGATGTCGGATTGGTGTTCGCGCCGCACTTCTGACGAATGATGAAAAACAAGTTCTGGAAAACAAACGCATCTCATCTTTCATGATTGACCAGGCAGACAGACAGGCAGGAAGACATATATATATGCAAACTGACAGACAGACAAACAGGCAGACAGGCAGACAGGCAGACATACAGATATACAGGCAGGCAGGCAGGCAGGCAGGCAGGCAGGCAGATAAACAAACAGTAGACAGACAGACAGACAGACAGACAGACAGACAGACAGACAGACAGACAGACAGACAGACAGTCTGACCTGAATTTCGGATGAAGTTTCTTCTGGCTGACTCCAGTCTGCGGCAGTGTGAGGTCGTCGAGCTGAAGCGTCACGGAAGTGACTGGAATTGAGGTTTGTCAAAGACTTCATTGAACAGCTCTATGAAGGATTGAGTGGCTTCGGAGCCGGCAATCCCGTAGGCCCGAAGGGACATTGCGACTGTCCTGCTCAACAGCTGTGTGGCGAATTTCACCCGCTGGCGGAGAAAATTATTCGGAGACAAATGGGTATCTCTGTCCAACTTGTGCAAAATATGCGGCGCAAAGCGGTGGGGTGCGGTGTCCTAGAAAAATACAGAACCTGCGGCAACAGTTTAATACACACTAGTATAATATACCGGGTGTAAACTTACTTTTGAGACTAAGTTCTGCCAACTCCCACTTCCCTCAAGTCGAAAAACAACAGAAACTTAAAACGCCAAAAGCTAGATATTTTAGTGCCCTATACGAAAATAAAAACAATTCTTCAATCTAACAATCAATCGCGTGCCCACACGCCAAACTCGCCGATGACCAGAAAACAGCGATATCCTGGATGCTTTTTCTGCCTAAATGAGACGCGCTATTTCTTCCACAACTTTCTTAGTTTTTGTTATTTTGCAATTTGATAAAGTGTATTAATTAGCCCCTTTAAGCAGCCAAGCTAAACTAGTAAAAAAATTTAATTTTATCAAACTGAAAATCAGAGAAGTGTTGAAGATGGTGTAAGGCGAAATTCTCCTTCCTGAAAATGTTCTCAGCGCGTCCGCCGCGAGATCCTATTCTTCTCTTTGATCCACGAGGGCTGCCAAAGGTAAAGTTGTGAGCACTAGACAAATTTTGATCTAAAAAATGCATTTTGGGCGCTGTATTTGGTGTTTTGTTGAAAATCGGTCTTGATAACAACGAGGGAGGTTCAGCCATTACGGTAAATGAAAAAAAATCTCCTCATTCTCAGGAGGGTCTGGGAAAACTGGTGGATCTTTTTTCTGGCAAGGATTCGACGAAAATGTGTTCTCAATAATCGATTGGCCAAAGAATTTTCAAAATTTGTTTACGTTTGAGCACCTTTGAGAAACGATGAGAAGCTTTCATCTGTTCAATTTTCTATAGCTGGTGCGGATTCACAGGGACAAAACGTCGATTTGGTGCCTCCCGGAGAAGATGGAAAAAACGTAAAAAAACCCAAATTAATGCAGATCTTTTATAATAAAACGAAGGAGGAGAAAATTCTCTGTCGAATGAGTGGTGACCCACTTTCCCCCTGCTAAAGGGGACGGAGCAGCATGTCAGTGAAGTTAGTCTCAAAAGTAAGTTTACACGCGGTATACTAGTTATAATACAGAAATGGTAGTATAGTATACTACTGGTATAGTATATCTCTGTATACAAATATAGCAAACTCAACTTAGTAATGATATAGAACTTACCCGTCGGATGCAACGGCTACATCCAGCTGAGCGATGGCAAACTGATTACCAGGGGCGCCGTTATGTCTGTCTGTCTGTCTGTCTGTCTGTCCAACACCCCACACACCCCACAGCTTGACGCAAACGTTTATTTTAACTTGTTGAGTAGTCACAGAATGTCATATTATATTGGTGAGTACAACCAGGGTTTTTTTTAAAAAAAAGTATGCGGCAGAAAAATTGTTCCTTGCCTGTAGTGTCAATTTTGGCTGCCTGTTTTCAGAGCAACGGACTACAACAGAACCACACAAAAAAAGTGGATTTCTCGTTTTCGCGCAGGGTTCATTTCTTTGGAAATTACCTGTGGATGATCGTGGAGACACAAAAGAGCTTACAAATATTCCGGGAGAAAGTAATCACGCAGTTGCAGTGGACTGTGTTAACTATCATCTCTACTGGACAAATCCCCAAACGGGAATCAGACGTTCTTGGTATGATGGCTCATATAATGATCTGGTCGTCTTGAAAGGTAAAAAACGTCATGCGAAATACTGTCATTAATGGCTTTCCTGGAGAGCGATGCTGATTATGGCATCGATTTTCATTTCTAGCTGGAATATATTACGGATTGGCCGTGGACTTTGTGTCCGGAAATATGTTTTGGGTTCAAGACAACGCCATTCTTGTAGCAAAGATGAGTCACCTGGAGGCTGGTCACAAAACTATCATTTCACATACGGTACCGGAAACTATCATTTCAAGTACAGAACTCAAAACATATTCAGCGCTTGCCGTGCATCCTTCCCCCGGGTAAGTTAATGAAGCGATTGACCTTCAACTGCGCAACCACTCTTTAGGTTGTGCGATAATAAATGCAGTTAAACTTTTAATATGTTTTCTCTCCGTTTTCCAAAATATCTTGCTCATGGTATTAGCAGTTGTCACGCACTGATTGATTTTGTAGTCAAAGACTGCAATTTCTAATGATGATTTCTTGCTGATGTACATAACATCCTAAAGTGAAAAGCAATCATGCAGTGGCCCCAAGAACGTAACAAAAACAATATTACGGTTGCTCTTCAATTGATGCCCATTCAAAATGCTACACGTGGAAAAAATCCCACGCCAACAATTATCTTCCAACAAATCACCTCATGTGACAGGAAATTTTTTCGGTACCATCCAAAACATAGGAAAGACCTAAAAGCGGATTGAGGTCGGCCAGATGACACGGCAAGCTAGCTGGAGAGCGTGGCAAAAAATTATCTCCCTCCCCCCGGCGGGCGAGGGGGCAGGCTTCAACATGTATAAAACATACAAACATTTCAACTTCATGAATCGCTATATAAAACTAACAGTTTTTCAACTTTCGTCTTCAAGTGAATACAGAGATAATGAAAAAACAGCAGTGCCGTCCAGAAATTCATTGTGGTTTTGGAACCACCGCTAAATTATCTCGTTATTGTAATCCACAGAAACAGGAACCGATGAAGATTTTATCAGGATTTTTTGCTGTCTTGCCCGAAAAACGCTTTACAATAAAGAATGTTTTGCCGCCATCTCTATCAATTTTATATATTTGCAGTTCAATCTACTGGTCACACACTTGGTCAACAATCGAGACTGCCTCCATGGATGGAAGTAATCGTCAAGTCTTGGTCACTGGAGTCTGGGTCATGTCTCTGGCTTTGGATTACGAAGCAAACGACCTTTACTGGGCAGACCACGGTAAGCTGACTTGGTTATAGAAAGATGAACTTATCTACAGCTGAATGTTCGTTGGTACTTGTCGTACACTTAAGCGTATCTTTTGATACGTTTAAATCTGGATCTGTCAATGCAACAAACAACAATGGACTGATGTAATGTCCGACCGTCATAATTGGTGGTGACACTTGCACACTCTCTGTCAGAGTAAAGCGAAATATAATCCGCCACAATGTGAACTAATGGAACGTAGCGATAAAAATTGTCCGCTAATTATTGCTCCGATCATTTTCTGCAGAGACTGGAAATATCGAATGCATTTCGTTGAATGGAGGAGGCAAACGAATTGTCTCCGCTCAAGGAAGTGCGGGGCGAAACTCTCAAGGCATCTCATTATCGGGAGGACGCGTGTACTGGACGTCCCACTATCCAAAGTAACTCAATATTGCTAGCGAATCCTGGAATTGTCTTTCCTTAATCCGCGTTCTGTGGCAGTGACACCGTGAATAGTATCACCAAAAGTGGATCGGCATTGAAACAACATTCCAATCCAGCCGGACGGAGTGGATTCTTAACCGGAATTGTTTTTGTTCCAGAACAGTGCCCCAATTGTGCGTTCAATTAAAACAATTCAAAAGCATTACCTCAATTCACATCATTGCGACTTTTTTCTTTAGTGAGCAATGCATGCGCTGTTTCCAACGGAGGATGTCCTTTGATCTGTCTGCCTCTCCCGGAAAATAACAAGAAATGTGTCTGCCCTGACGGCAATTTATCCTGCACTTCATAACATCTTTCGTTGTTTCTTCCCGATTTGTTGGACAAACTTTCGTCGCAGATTTCTTTACCTTTGTTTGGTTGTTTTGTCGGTCCAAAATTTTAATCGAGACGGAATTGAAATTTTTCGGCAAACTCTACATTTGATTATATTTCTATATCGAGTATATATTGAGTATCGACCCACAGGATCGTTTTTCAAATAATGTTCGTTAAATAATGAAATAACTGATTTATTTATTTGAGAAATAAGACGAACAACGAAATTTGTCGGTCAATTTCGGCCAAAACTGAAAAATAAAGAAAACAATTAAATTATTTTTTAATGTTTTGGTAACTAAAACAATTAAACTAAACTGGCTAGTTAATAAAAATGTAATTGAAAATAAAACAATTAACTAAAATTGCTCTGCCCATTTTGATCAAAACTATAAACTAAATAATTTTCTAATTCTTTTATTGCTGTAAAAAACTGAATTAAACATGTTGGTTACTACTATTTATTTGGGAAATAAAGCAAACCTTTAACATTAGTCGGTCAATTTTAATTAAATAATTTATTAATCAAGCCAATCAACAATCATGCTATGCCCACAATGCTGAAGAGTCACTCACACTTTCCGTAGAGACGAGCCAGATCGTACGGGCAGTAGATGCGATGCCCCAACCAAATTAATTCCAGTGTGAGGCGGGTGGGGGGGAGGGGGTTCATTTTCATTGCATTCGGGGTTGCGGGTGAAAACAGTTATTTTTCACTAGTAAAGTGAAAAACATCAGGGCCCAAAAACAGATGCTTAGACTTGAGCTGACATCCCAGCGATGCGTCTGCCACCCCATTCGAAAGGGTTTCCACATAACTGTCCATTCCTCAAAACTTTCGATGATACTTTCTACAAAACGGTTTCATTTTATTTGGCAAATCTGTTTGTAGAAAGTTTTCGCGCGGTGGGAAAATGTTTGTCACATATCTTTCACAAAAATTCTGCAAATCTGCAAAATCCGCAAAAATTCAAATCTTTCTAGTGTAAAAAAAGTTGTTTTAAAATTTAGGCAAGCTTTTGGGGTCCCGACTTTGCAAGAAAAGATTCACAAATAGTTCCACATATAGTTCAATCTTTTCGGAGAGGGCTAGTAGACACAAGGGGCATCCCCCGCATTTTTACCCCACACAAGTGAAAAGTCCGATGCAATTTTGTAGCTACCTTAAACCCATCACTGCACACACCCCCCACAAATGTATTTGTACTTTGATTGAAATTTGACACAATCATCGGATTGTTTTTGGAAGCCTGTTGTCGGAGCTGCA
Organism: Hypsibius dujardini; assembly: GCA_001579985.1. Classification (NCBI taxonomy): domain Eukaryota; kingdom Metazoa; phylum Tardigrada; class Eutardigrada; order Parachela; family Hypsibiidae; genus Hypsibius; species Hypsibius dujardini. The sequence continues at coordinate 26,307 of LRSR01005278.1, read as the reverse complement.
TGTCCGCCTTTATTCAAATTTTGTGAAAAAGTTCAACTGTAAGTTAAAAGAAGTTGTTTATCGTTGGAAGCGAGATACACACAACCTTGCGCTAATCGAGTTAAAGCCAGACAATGGCCGACTTAAATGGTTCAACTCGAGTTCATTTTTTATGCCCATTGTCCACATGTCTAATTTGAAAACATCATACATGAATTATTCAACTAAAAATAGAATAAAAAGAATGAGTTAAAAGAATTATTTTGCGCCAAAAATAATATTTACAACGATTATAATAATTATTGAAAAACGTTTACCGCAAGAATAGGCCAAACTAATAGTTATAATATTCAAGGAATAGGCCAACAAAATTATTTTACGCTCAACATGTGAGCATTTTTCTTTGTAATTTCAATCAAAATGTCGTCACTTGCTCTTCGGGTAAGCTGTAATTTCGTCGTAGCTTCCTAGGCCGTAGCCCGTGAGCTCTATAAGTTGTCATCTGCTTGCAAGTAGGAATCTGGACGAGACATTATTAACATATGCCCTTTTTATCTGTGTCGGAATTTGTGCTCAGGGTCGAAATTTGAATTAGCTCTTTGGAGTTCACAACAGTCGCAAGTGTCAATACAACTAAACGACCCAATAAATATACTAAGATACTTGTAATTGGACGAGTATTATGCTGCTTTTGTGCTACACGCGTTGATGTTTTATTTTCACCAACATATTGCTATTAGGAACTACATGAAATAGGTAATCTAAAGACGACTATAATTTTAATTAAAGTAAAGGCAAAATAAAATCAAGTATAATGGAATGGCGAGATACATTTTAAATAAGGTTCTGATTTTTAGCATTTTCAATTGTACGGTATGTTTTAAATTAATCTCGACAAAAAATGTGTTATAATTTCGATAATTGTGCATTTACAGAACCGCCCAGACGTTATCCGCCTCCGACAGCCCCGCCATCTACCAACTATGACAGTGGCAGCGGTTGCATGACCACCAATGACGCTGGCATGATCTGTAGAACCTGCACTGATGGCATGACCGCAACTCGACGTTGTCAGAGTGGTTGGGTCTCTGAAGATCCCCTTCCCTCTTATAACGGATACACGTATGGCAACGTGGATCAGCTTGGACAACTTGTGCCGTATCAACGACGTGTTGTCCAACCGTCCGGATACCAGCAGCAGTACGTCTACCAATAATCCGGGTTTTACTATATGAACATAACCATGAATTTGTACCGGTAGTGAAACGAATAATGCAGTTTGCGAGATTTTAATTTCGAGCATTTGTCATTTAATTTTTATGGTGCGCTATGTTTTAGAACGTTAAAACTTAACATTCACGTCATTTCGACCAAACCGTTTCATTATTACCTGCTCACTTTGTCGGAAATGAAGTTGAAAATTTGCGAATGGAAAGGGAAAAGTTTGAGCGGAAAAATAGCAGCCACAGGCAGAAAATTATCTGGTATTTTTTGCACCGATTGCATTTTCAGAGCAGATGCACGGTGTAGTGGCTGAACTTGTTTTTCTTCTGACCAAACAGTAACATGCGATACATCGTTGTGACACGAATTAGAGAGACCTTAATCGTGGCTTCAATCTCGATGGGGGGAAATCAATTCCTAATCGCGCAAGAACCAGACACAGAGCCGATCGGGAAAACTATTCACAGAACTGAATACGTGAAGTTGTGTTTCGACTCAAGAAAAAAATTATGCTGATGACCAGAGACGTAACGAACTTTCATGGAGGTACTTACTGGGGGGGGGTTATTTTACTGAATACAATTATAAGTTGGGGGTCAACTTGTTTTGAATTTCAAAGGTCTGAATTTACCCCCAAGGTCTCTTCTAATGGGCAATTATATCCTATGACTTGTCCGTTTTGCTGATGAAAATAAAACAACAACACGCCCACCACAACCCCGAATTCAATACTAACTTAAAGCTCCTCCCCCTCAACTCACCGACGGAATTAGGTAGGGACAGTTGCCCCAATGCCCCCTCGTTTTGCCTCTGTTTATACTGACCAAGGATTCATATGACGACTGGTTAAGGGGAATTGGTCGCTTGGTTTTGGTTTAAAAATCTTCCCCCCGGTCGCTGGCTGTGGTGGTTCAAATCATTACACTTTATACTCGAATTTCATTTATTCTAACGAAATAATGATTTTGCAAACTTTTGGCCTTTCCCAAAAACTCGAAAATGACACGTGACATCATCATAGAATCCTTCTTCCGTTTGCGTACTCTTCTCAAAACTTTATTAGACAACGTTTTTTCAATTGACTTGGTTTTGGGCTTTTCAGGTGCCTACTGCGAATCCTCATACTCAAGTGTTTGGGATTTCAAATAATGCTTCACATTTAAATGTTATGAGTCGTGGACCTCCATTTAATTTTGGGATGGGATGAGCTTTTGAGGCCCACGAGCCGTAACTTTTGAATTTTAATCGTGAAGCGAACTCACAGAAATCAGAGTATGAGGATTTACAGTAGGCACCTGAAAAGCCCAAAACCAAGTCAATCGGAAAATGTTTGTCAAATAAAGTTTTGAGAAAGAGTACCCAAACGGAACAAGAATTCTATGATGATGTCACGTGTCATTTTCGAGTTTTTGGGAATGGCCAAAAGTCTGCAAACTCATTATATCGTTAGAATAAATGAAATTCGAGTATAAAGTGAAATGATTTGAACCACCAGAGCCAGCGACCCGGGGAAGATTTTTAAGCCAAAATCATGCGGCGAATTCCCCTTAACTGACATCTAGAGAGATCACCCATTCAAGAAATCATTCGTTAACTCGTTAACAAGTGAGCCTACTCGTTCGCGGAAATGTTTTCCAGGCGACAGAAAATAATCTGAGAAAGGTTACTAGATTTTACTTGGCCAGGTTTATTTTGAGCACGAATTATGAGGCAGATTGGATGGTTTCACGTTGTGGGTTCCCAATGACTGGTCGATGCACATCGAGATGGAAGAAAATTCCCTGAGCGTCCAGCGCGTATTATCGCATAGCTGTCACAATTACGGCAGCTTGAATATCTCTGCACGAAAGATTTGGTAGAATGATTACCGTCAGACCTCTATCGTGAGAAAAACAGCTATCGTATGGAACAATCAGCAACTGGATCGTAAACTAGTCATCCGTTGACCTTCGTTCAAGAACTTTCGTCACTTTCTCGGGGCGAGCCGTACTTAGCAGCGGCGGCTGCATAAAGGCCCAACGCGATAAATGAAACTTCCTGTTGCCAACACATATTTAATTGTGCAGTAGTGCAACCCTAGAGTATTATCAGGTTATATTGTTGTGTCTAATTTGTAGTCATAAATCGTCGTTCAATACTCGTACTCACGTTTTTGCTTCCGTGATCTGAGTCCTTGAATAGTTGTAAAGATGGGACCCTCTCTCACTTATGGCCTTACTATTGTGATATCATTTCTTGCTTGGACTAACGGTAAGCCACATTTGGGACATTTGTCATAGGTGGAACGCAGAATGTCTCCGCTTAATTTTTTTGAATTAGCACAGTACAAGTGATTCTTTACTAAATGCATTTCATCGGGGACTAAAAACTACCTTTTTTTGGCGAAATTTCAAAGTTGGGAAACCACTTGAAGATTCCGCAGTTTCCTTAATCTTCATTTTAAAAATGACGATTTTTTGCGATGCATTAAATAGGATTGTTTTATTTTGTGCAATCCCAAATTAAATGTTGAATGAACTAGTACCAAATATAATCTTTGAACTCTCGCCAAAAAAGTTAGACTTATTCACTGATGAAATAAAAATTTTACAAATCATCAGTAATATTGTAGCAATTCAAAAAAATTTGAAGCGGATGCATTCTGCGCTCCATCTATGAAAAACGTCTTAAGTCAGCAGAGCCAGGTATCGAAATAATCATCTAGTAGTATTACCATCATTTTACGTATACGTATTTTGGGTCTCTTCAGTGAGCGGGCAGTACCAACCTGCTATGGAATATAAAACTACAAGGCGCGGCAACGACTGGAACGACAATACTATAGGACCTCGTGCCTTTGGTAAGGCAATAGAACATATGTAGCTATCGTAAATGAGTGTGAATTTTGAACTCATGGCACTGTAGAGAAATGAAGAAATTTGAATTGTTGGCACTCGAGATTTTTTAAAATTTAAAAATGATTTATTAGGCGTGTGTCATGACACGTCTGCCAGTACGGTATAGTACGTAAACGTTAGTATCGACAGTCGACGCCGGCATCTTTCATATTCCGCCTCCGGAAGATTGCAACTAACGTCCGTCCGTTCGAAGGTTTCTACTCACAAGGGAACGATCACCAGTGTAAATCTCCGATCGTGACCAAATTTTTTTCTTGAATACAATGTCCCCTAAAATGATTAAAAAAAATATGACTCGCGGCAAAGAGTTCCCCGTTCAACGAGGAGAAATTCGGGAAGATCTCAATTGGAGCATGTACATTGACGATATTCATGAACGCTTGATTGAATGATTTAACATGTGATCTTGAACCAAAAAGCACTTATTCCACAAAGTCCTCACAGAAATGATAGCCTGCGTTCTCATAGCCGTTCCAACAACAGTCAAAACAAAGAGCCCTGGTACACCAACCACATCGCATGAAGTAGAAGCGTTGACAATAGTAACATTCCTCCACCAAGCTGACACTGTCGAAACAGTATTCGGTCATTGTCTGGAACTTGGCCGGTCGCTCATCGTGATAACCAGCCTTATAAAAGGCATATTGGATTTGTGGCTTGAATCGGGGAGAGCAAAACTGATTATGCATGATCGACTGCAACTCGATTATGTTGTCCCGTTGATGGAAGATCACCGGAAGATCGTCCAGCATTCCCCGGTCCTCGAACTTTCGAACTCCGCTTTTCCAAATCCGAAACAAATACACGTCACAGGGCTGGATCATAGATGTTGCACCTAACGGTAGAGAACATTAGTTACGAGTTTTGATTTAATTAAAATATTACACACATTTCATAATTCACCGGATAATGTATTTGAATACCGCATGTCAATAAAATGTCAACTAAACATAATCTAAAATACGCTGCATAAAGAAGTAATAATTTTTATAGCTACCAATCAAAAAAAGCTGTAAAATTCATTTGATAATAATTCAAATTCTTTTTAGCATATGAAATATATTAATATATATATAATAAATAACTTGTTTAAAATTTGCATCGACCTGCCGGAATGGTAAGCAGGCGGAGTGTCTTGCCAGCGGGAATTAGCTTGTCGATCGCTTCTTGGTCCTTCTGACCACTCCTAGAATCCAGCAAGATCGTGCTGTCCTTTTCGGCAAATGGGAAGTAGTCCTTCTCGAACCACGAGAGTACATGGGCCTTGGTTAGCTTTCCAGAACTGGATGCCATGGCGTGAATATTGGGAGCGTCGAACATAATCTTTTCAACTTGCGGACCAAACTTCCCTCCGACTTCCTGTAGACACAGGAGCATCTGCGGGAACATCCGTCCGTCACAAGTGATTGTCGACTGGATGGTGTAGCTGTGCGTCATTGCATTCTGCGACTGGATTCTACCAGGAACATGTCTCTCTCCACGGAACGTCAAGCTGCGGCCGGAATGTAGCTCCCGCAAAAATCCCGACTGGTCAGAGTTGCCAAAAGCTGCCATGCCCTGAAGCGAAACAAAACAACCCACTGCCTGACTGACTGAAACACACACTGACCAAAAGGCACACAAAAAATCAAGCAAACGGACACACAGACAGACGCAGACAAACAGATTGTGACCACCTATTTCCTACCCGATTTTCCAAATAAGGTTTGGCTTCCAACGCTAAAAACTCATCGGGTTTGACTTTAAGGTCGACCCGTTCGTCATCGTAGCTCCGCGTGACAAATTTTGTCACTTTTCGGGAGACAATGTTCATCTTCTTCTTAAACCTAAGAACCCAGGATTGCGAAGCGACGAAATTAGGAATCTGGATATCTTCTGCCATATTTGCCATAAGAGCCCAGCGTCGAACATCAATGTCATGAATAATAAGCCTGTAAAAATAAAGGCCTTCCTGTTGATTGATCGATCAATATTCTGGTGGATGGACTAATGGAATCCAGGCTGTACAGCAACAGTACTAGATGGATTGATTGATTGTTTGCCTTTCAATAGCGTGTGATTCTGATATAAAACCAACCTTTCATTCCGTGCTGCAATGAAACGCTTCTGCGTAGCTTCAAAAATCACTTTCAGCTTTTCCATGGTTATTTTCTGGCCTGAATCAACCAGCGCAGCCCACCGATACAGCGTCGTATTATCTGGCAGTTGTTTATACCGAGCGCGAACAGACTCCCATTTGAGTTTCTTCTGTCTGGGCTGACCATCTTCTTCCCTCCAATACAGAACAGCTTTCTTTTTGTACTCAAAGTCCACGATGTTCATGGTTTTCGGATCCTCCGGCGTAGAGTGATAAGAGGAATCCGAAGACGGCTGCGACAGCGACTGTGAGCTCAATAGCTGATCCTCCGCTTCCAGAAATTCCTACAGGTCGACGCCCGCCAATGTGCGGTCAACGGAATCGTTTTCAAAATCTAAAAACTCCTTCGAATAAACCTGCATATCTGTCGATGTAGGGTACGAATCAATAACGCCTGCAAAATTAAAGTAAAAGAATCTGAAGAACAAGTATTGATAAATTGGTGCAGTCAACGTGTGTATGCACACTTACCTCGGATGTTATCTGCGAGCTCCCTTTCATGATCGTAGACATCGCTTTTTTCCCATCGGACATAAGCCTCCAGAAGTAGCCGCACAACGTTAGAAGGATTGATTTTCACCATATTGGCGAGGGAAAAAATACTTTGAATTATTGCAGCGAAATAATGTGTATTAAAACTGAAAATCATAATCAGTCACGGAGATTATATGGTTTATTCCCACAAACCAAAAAGAAATCATCAAAACATCAATCAAGTAGTCCATTTTACATTTTCATTGAAAAGAAAACGTTTCCCTATCTGGGTTCCTGAGGAAGAAGCCGAAAAGAGCACAATAAATCATTCAATCAAGCGTTCATGAATATCGTCAATGTACATGCTGCAATTGAGATCTTCCCGAATTTCTCCTCGTTGAACGGGGAACTCTTTGCCGCGAGTCATATTTTTTTTAATCATTTTAGGGGACATTGTATTCAAGAAAAAAGTTTGGTCACGATCGGAGATTTACACTGGTGATCGTTCCCTTGTCAGCCGATAATAAGACGTCTCGCAAAAATGGGCTGGAAGATCGTTTAGAATCCTTGCAAGTCGAAACCAGGGGCCCTCACGATAGGGCCAAGGGGTAGTGGGCAAAGAAACAAAATGCAGGTTTTTCAAACTTAAACCCAAACATCGGCCTATCCAGAAATATCCTTTCATCTTTTGATTTTGTCCAAGCGCTGAATTTCTATCTGTAAAGTGAGTTTTTCATAAAAAAATAACAATAACCGACGGGGTGCGGATTTGAGGCTGAGTGACGATGGTCAGTTATGCATCTTTAAAAACGGCTTCTGTCGCTGGAGATCATATTTATTATCCCATATGTTACTGAAATGCTCTTTTCGAGATGAGCTTGGAGGTGAGTACAACTAAGGTTTCATCCAAAAGAAAGTATGCGGCAGAAAGATTGTTTCTCGCCTGCAGGGTCTATTTTGGCTGCCTCTTTTCAGAGCGACAGACTACAACAAAACCACACAAAACAGGCGGATTTCTCGTTTTTGCGCAAGGTCCCTCCCTTTGGAGATTGCCCGCGGAAGATCGTGGCGACACAAAACAGCTTACAAATATTTCTGGAGAAGGTAATCTTGCCGTTGCAGTGGATTGTGTTAACCATCATCTCTACTGGACAATTTATGGAAAGGGAATTAGACGTTCTCGGTATGATAGCTCATACAATCATCTGGTCGTCTCGAAAGGTAAAAATGTCATGCGAAATACCGTCATTACTGGCATTTCCTGGAGAGCGACGCTGATTATGGCATCGATTTTTATTTCTAGCTGGAATAGCATACGGATTGGCCGTGGACTTTGTGTCCGGAAATATGTTTTGGGTTCAAAACAACGCCATTCTTGTAGCAAAGATGAGTCACTTGGAGGCTGGATTCAAAACTATCATTTCACATACGGGAATCGGCATATTTTCAGCCCTTGCCGTGCATCCTTCCCGCGGGTAAGTTAATGAAGCGTTTGACCTTCAACTGAGCAACCACTCATTAGGTTGTGCAATAATAAATGCAGTTAAACTTTTATTTAGTTTTCTGAGCGTTTACCAAAATATCTTGCTCAGGGTATTACCAGTTGTCATGCACTGATTGATTTTGTAGTCAAAGACTGCGATATACGGAAGATATTTTGTTCATGGTATTAGCAGTTGTCATTCACGGATTGCTATTGTAGTCAAGGATTTCGATTTATTTTGCGTCAATGGGTACACTATTCTCCCGACTCAAGGGACAGCTCAGCTCCGCCCGAATCACACACCGGTCCAAATATAGGGTGCATGCGAGGGCGATGTTCACACCCCAGGGCATAAAATTGTCCCTTGAAGTCGGGAGATTACAACGGCGAATCGAGTCTACTGTTACTTATGCGTCTGTGGATAGTTATCAGACAAACTCAACCTCGACCGGTATTCAATTAAAATCTGGATCTCGACGAAATCTGAATCTCACCTCAATAAGTTGAACTTCACTTGTAGTAATCGTCCTGATGTGAACGACATTCGAAAGTAAAAAGCAATCATACAGTGACCTCAAAAATGTAAGAAAAAAAATACTGTGTTTGCGCTTCGATTGATTCCCATTCAAAATGCAACACGTGGCAAAGTTGCCACGTCAAAATTATCTTCCAACCAATCACCTCATTTGACAGGAAATTTGTTCGAAACCGTCGAAAATAAAGGAAAGACCTAAAAGCGGATTGAGGTCGTCCGGCAAAAAAGCAAGCCTGCTGAAGGGGGTTGCAAAAAAATGTTTCCCTCCCCTCCCGCCGGGCGAGGGGGCAAGCTTAACATGTAAAAAGCCTAACAGAGATTGGGGCAGTTACATGATTTCAACTTCATAAATCACAATATAAAAACTAACAGGCAGCCTTTCCCCATCAAGTGAAAACAAAGATAATGAAAAAACAGCAGTGCCGTCAAGAGATTCATTGTAGTTTTGGAATCACAGCTCGATTGTCTCGTTATTGTAATCCACAGAAACAGGAACTGATGAAAAGTTTGCCGTAAATTTATTGCTCTCCTGTCCGAAGAACGATTTAAAATAAAGAATTTATTGCCGCCATCTCAATCACCTTTATACATTTGCAGTTCAATCTACTGGTCACACTCTTCATCAACAATCGAGACTGCCTCCATGGATGGAAGTAATCGTCAAGTCTTGGTCACTCGAGTCGACGCCATGTCTCTGGCTTTGGATTACGAAGCAAACGACCTTTACTGGGCAGACCACAGTAAGCTGACTTGGTTGTCAAAACACAAACTCATTTACAGCCGAAGGTCGGTTGGTGTTTGTTCTGCACTTAACCGTCTCTTTGGACACGTTTATGTCCGGATCCGTCAATGTAACTGACAACAACCGACTGATGAAATGTCCGGCAGTCATAGTTGACGGTGATACTTCTAAACTCTTCGTCAGAGTAAAAGCGACATATAATCCGCCACAATGTGAACTAATCAAATGTACCGAAGCAAAATGTCTGCTAATTAATGGTCCGATCATTTTCTGCAGAGACTGGAAATATCGAATGCATTTCGTTGAATGGAGGAGGCAAACGAATTGTCTCCGCTCAAGGAAGCGCGGGGAAACACTCTTATGGCATCTCATTATCGGGAGGACGCGTTTACTGGACGTCCCTCCATCCAACGTAACTCACTATTGCTAGCGAATCCTGGAATTGTCTTTCCCTAATCCGCGTTTTGTTGCAGTAACATCTTGAATAGTATCACCAAAAGTGGATCGACAATGAAGCAACATTCCCTTCCAGCCGGACGGAGTGGAGACTTAAAGGGAATTGTTTTTGTGCCAGAACAGTGCCCCAAATGTACGTTCAATTAAAACCATTCAAATTTATACCTCGATTCACAGCCTAATTACATTTTCCTTTTAGTGAACAATGCATGCGCGGTTTCCAACGGAGGATGTCCTTTCATCTGTCTGCCTCTCCCGGGAAATAACAAGAAATGTGTGTGCCCTGACGACAATTCATCCTGCACTTGATAACATCTTGCGCAGTTTCGTGGCGATTTGTTGGACAAACTTCCATCGCAGACTCTTTGTGTTTGTTTGATCGTTTTGTCGGTCCTAAATTTTAATCAGAATCGACATTTATTAGATTTAATTGAATTGAAAAATGAATAAGTGGGTCAATTTCGACTAAAATATTCACCGAAAAACTAAATTAAAATCCCTTGGCAATTAATTTTTAGCTAACCGAGCAAGTGCTTTCGTTGCGTAATTTTAGTCTTTATCATTCCTGGTTCAAAATGGTCTTCCCGGAAGTGATTGCACACGTGTCACGCCAGATGCGATTACGAAATGAACAGCTTCAATAAATGAAGCCACGATTGATCAAGACAAAGCGACAATTGCCGCAAAAGGTTGTTTGCTGCTTTTGTAATTGCAAAGAGAGTAGTAGGCGCATAAACAGAACTTCCCTTCACGCTAAACACGGCAAAACATTACAAGAGCAGAGAAGCAGAGGGAACATCGTCGCTTGATTGGTTGATCAGTGATATTTTGCTTGGCTGTGCAGACGAATAGTCTTGTAGTTGATGCAGTAGAAGAGGGCAGACAATCCCACCGCAAACTGCACGTACGGAGCGGCGGTCCCGTAACGCACCGCCACGTACTTATGGAACCAACGCCAGTATCCTGCAATGAACAAAAAAAGATACGACCTGAGATAACACCGAGAGAAAACTTTTCTTCTGCACTTGATTGATTGATTGATTGATTGATTGATTGATTGATTGATTGATTGATTGATTGATTGACTGACTGATTGACTGATCGATCGATTGATCGATTGATTGATTGATGAGGTTAAACTTGCATTTGAAACCATCATTCCCCTTTCTCGCGTTGGAAAGTCTACTCACCTCGACTAACCGCTCTCGACATGGCTACGGGATTCAAGCTGCGTCGTGACAGCCATGCCGGAAGCTCCCCAATCTTCACCTGTCCGAATGGCGTGACCGCTGAATCAAAATTAAAAAAGCCAATGAAATAAAACTAATACATCAATCAAGCTAAGCCGACCACACTAAATTTAACGGGCAATCAAATCGAGTCAATACATCAATCAAGCGCAGTTAACGATGCTAATTTGAATCGGCAACCAAATCGAGCCAATCAACAATCAAGCTATGCCAAGAATGCTGAATTGTCACTGACGCTTTCCGTAAAAACGGGCCGGATCGTACGGGCCGTGGATGCGACGGTTGAACTCCACCGGGTACGCTCCGATTCCGAAATAGGTAAACTTCGTTTTCCCCGATCTGGAGAAGAAGAAAACACATAACAACACCCCCAAAAAAATATGGAAGAAAATGGAGGATTCTCGATCGCGTCTCCAATTTCAACAGTGCTTTCCAATGTCCGGCAATTGGGGAAAAGGGTTATAGCACATTATACATACAGTGAATTTTTGAAATTTGACGACAGCGAATCGATAAAGGACATTGAGAGGAATCGATTAAAAAAAATTTAGATGAGAAAAGTCAAAACTGAGGGAGATATGTCAGTTCCAAGTTGGGGTACAATCAATCAATCAGCCATTGCAATCCCATGCGCAATGCAGCCTAAAGTGCATAACGCACTCTTGAATATAAAATCAACCAATCAACCAATTAACCGTGCGTTTTGATGGTTTTTGATAGGTTTTTGATGGGTTTTGATGGGTTTTGATAGTTTTTGATGGGGTTTTGATGGGTTTTGATGGTTTGATGGTTTTGCACCTCGTCAATCAATCGGACCTCTTCAATCAATCAATTGTCAATTGCACCTCGTCAATCAATCAATAGTCAATTGCGCTGCACCTCGTGCATTAGTCAAGGGATTGTAATGGCTGATTGATTGATTGTACCTCAACTTGGAACTGCCATATCTCCTTCAGTTTTGACTTTCGTCACCTAAATTTTTTTTCAATCGATTCCTTTCGATGTCATCAAATTTCAAAGTTTCACTGTGTGTATTTTGTGCGTTTACCGGGAAAAGACTCACCTGACGGTGAGAAAATTAAAAAATAACCTGGCGGGATGGCGTGCGCTTAAATCAAGCCAATCAATAATCAAGCAATAACCACAATGCTGAAGAGTCATTCACGCTTTCCATTGAAGCAGGCCAGATCGTACGGGCCGTGGATGCGATGCCTCCTTGTTATTAGACTATTACATCAATGTGAGGAGAGGGATTTTAGCGCCGACCAAGCAGTGGTGTCGTTTCATTGATCGATTGACTTGATCTAAACTTTTGCATTGGTTCAATACTTGATTGGTGTGTTGCACGTTTTCATTTGTGACTTTGGATTTTGCGCTTATACACTCGTCGCTCTTGCTGTATTTTGATTTTAATTGGTGGTTTACAGTTTTTTGTTAGTAAGATTATTAGATTTACATTTGTTTTGTGGCCAGTTCAACGATAATGAAAGTAATTTTACAAGACAGATTTATTTGCCACTGATTGTCTTTTGTTTGATTGATCGATTTACTTAATCAAGAGTTGAGTTCAGTGCTTGATTGACTGATTTAACGGTTCATTTTTTTTAATCCGTACGCCCTTACTGTTTTTTCTCTCGATGTTGTGATATTCGGATTTTAATTGTCGGTTCACGAACTTTTTCGATATTATTTTTAAATTTATCTTGTTATTTTGTCGATAAAGCATCATTTAAAATACATTTTGAATGATTTTTAATAATTACTAGTATGAACTTACATTTTATTGATTGAATAATTATTTTATTACTCAGTTATTTTTTAATTTAATTGTATTATAAAATTACTCCGGATAATATTGATTGTAAATAATTGGCGCTTTTTTTACTTGTTTTGCGTTGCAGTCGCTGCTTGATTGTTGAATTGACAGGGAATTCTATATTCGGCTTTAACTCGAACCGGAAACGCATTGCGTACGTTGATTGATTGTTGATGCAGGTGGTCCAAGTTCGAGCCATTTTCTGTTTCAGTTATTCTCTATTTTTGTACGAATTGCTAACATTTTTTTGCGTTTTCTTTTTCCAGGTGAGAGTAGGAATAAATTGGATGCTCCACTGCACGCATCGCAATCCTGGAAGAAGCGCTCCGCCGGCGATTGTTTCACAATCAGAGCCTTCGGGGAGAATCCGGCCATGTTAGAGTGTCAACAGGATGCGGTACGAGGCTTTGAGAAATTGGAGCTGCAACATCCGGTCAGAGACGCGTTCAACGATATCGAACTGAAGGTACATTTTGTTTCAGCTTACATTTCTGTGTACGACACACATTACAAGTGTCTTCTCTTTTCTTTCAGTCTGCTTGTCTCAGTATCTGAGAAGAATTTTAATTAGATGTCTAGACAGACAGACAGGGTAGACAGATGGATAGACAGAAAGACGGATAGATAGACAGACAGACAAACAGATAGACAGACAGACAGACAAACAGACAGGAGAGCAGACAGGAAGGCAGAGAGACATTCAGACAGACAGCGAGACAAGCAACCTAATAGGCACGCAGAAATTGGGCCTTATTGTTGGTTTTTTCAGGATATTTCGGATTACATACACCACACAGGTCGGACCGGAAGGATCGGTGCTTCGGACCGCGATCAAGTCACCAGTTTCATCACCTACCCCGATGAGGCGGAGATTGTACATAAGATTGAGAGGGCTGTCCGGGATGCTAAGGCCTTTGAAAACGTCAACGCCAACATCACAAGACGCATCAACATCAAACATGGAATGACCCATGAGGAGCTGAAGAACATGGGCAAAATGGAGGCCAATATTCCCCTTAGATAACTTTAGCGACTGTTTTCTCACTTTCGTTATGTTGTTTTTAGTCATATTGTCGTCAAGCTCACAATATTGGAGAAGCCTCACAGCCGGCCACAAGTGCGTTCATTAGGTTCATCTTGGGCACTGTCTGAGAGTGACCACAGGTTCCCATATAAAACCAACAAGTTAAGATTATTTGTTTCGAGCCTTGCCGATACATCATAGCAAACCGTAACGTACAGTAATTAATATTTTTGTACAGGCAGAAAAGAAGGGGAAAGATCTCGGATGGTAGAAGACAACGCTGTATGAGACGACAATCGCTATTATTGCCGTTCCATTAATGGCGATTGATGTCACATACAGCGTTATTTTGTTATGATATGAGACGCGACTCCTCGCTCTGCCCCCGGCTCCAAATAAGCCAGACAAAACCGCAGCTCATGAAAATGCTAAATCTTTTTTTAAAAGTCGACTGAACTTGCAGATCACAGTTTAGTTATTATTCGCCGGAAACCCATGTCAGTACAGTATATATTGGCGCAACAGAGACAGGGCTCTGGAAGACGAAATGGGCTCAAGCCACCTCTTTACAATCAGAAGGTCCAACTCTTCTGAAGCGGGAGAGATGGAAATGCAACCGTTCTGTAGAAATTTTAATCAAGACTGAAGACTCAACTGTGATCAAGTCAGCTCGCAGGCTGCACTTGAACGCCTGCAAGTGATAGGAGGCGCCACGTGCGCTTCTTCGCACACAACGGAGCACACAGCAAGAGAGTAAACAAAATGTTAAGGGCAAGGTAAGATCAGTTACAAGTAACGCCTTGCTTTTACCGAAGGTAAGAGCTATGGCGTCACTTTTCCTGATGGGAAAAGGGCAGTCCCAAAGCAGGCTAAGGGACTGACAGGTGACCTGTCCTCTGTTTGTCTGGTGGGAAAGTTTTTTTAGTGATGACCTTTCGGTGACCTTGAAATGGTTTCTTAGAGGTCATGACAGGATCCCTGCTGTTCACTGGAATTTTTATTGCAGCTTTGGGGATATGGGGAATCCAAATTTGGATTCCCCATATCCTTTTTGATCATCCTATGTAGGTGGCATCACGAAGATGCGTTTGAAGAAAAATACTGCACGTCTTAGCCAGTAGTCAGAAGGAACCGCAACGGTGGGCACTGGAGAGGTATGGAAATACTTTTACGGCAACCACTCAAGAGGGCTATGAGGTGGCTGGCCGTAGTGTCTGGGTTACGAGGGACGAGAAAGGGGAAATCAAATTCTTTTTCGTCAAGAAGTCGTTGATAGGGAAAGCGGACTTGACCACGAGGTACACAGTGAAGAGGCCTGGGGATCTTATTGTGAAAAGAGAAGAGACATACGGAAATCAGGAGCCAGATGAATCGTGCCGGGTCATTCTGGAAATGAAGGATGTGGAGGTCGATTTTTCGTCCATCAGCAATCCTCAACAGCGGGCCCTCAATAACGGCTACGGACTGAATGAAACTCTGGAAGATGGGAAGAAGTGAAGCTGGACTGGAATCAATTCTCCACGGAACTACGGACTTCGCAAAGCGGGGGTGGACATCATCATCAACATTTTCCACAAAGTCTACCAGATGTTTCTCAACTGACTCCAATTTCTCTGCAACAGGCCCTGGCACCGCAACTACCCTTTAGGACATCAACCCCGGAGGATCAGATGGGTGAGCAAGCTTGTTTAGCAGTAGAATTGCTTTGCGGTTAGAAGGGGTGTTTATTTCTCTTCAAAATTAATTGGTGAAAGGTCATGGTGTTTTAATTTTATGGGCCGTTTTCAGTGGTAATCAGAGTTCACCCATTTTTTCTTTCGGGCTCCCATTGGACCCATTTTTTCCCATTTCCCGAAAATGGGAATGGATTTATGGGGATTTGAGCCGTTCGAAATGGAATGGGAATGGATGGGAATTTTTGGAAATGGGTGGGAATGGGGATTCTCGAAAATGGGTGGAAATGGGGATTTTCGAAAATGAGTGGAAAGGTGATTTACGATTTTTTGGTCGAAAAAGAGGAATTTAGGAAATCAATCAATGATCATCATAAAGAAAGAACACCGTCTCAAATCGCAATAGCGACCACGTGTCGCACCGTGTGAGAAAGTACAAGCTCAGTCACATGTGAGGCTGTGAAGAATAAATGCGGCCAAATTTATTAGTGCGGCGCAAACTTGGGCCGCTTTGTTTGGCACAGTTCAATGCACAAAACACATTGCTGTAAATCCGTTCAGCAAGAGTTTTGGCCACGGGTGCGACGTTTTTGATTTTGCAATCCGTCCGCAAAATGTCTACTCAGAGTGTCCAGATTTTTCGGTTGTGTTTTTCCGTGCAGATTATGAACAGAGGTGTTTGCTATGACGGTAACGGGTTCGGGTAAAGCCGAATGGGAACGGAAAATGGGGTTTGTTTTCGGCCGAATGGAAAGGAAAAAGGGGTTTGTTTTCGGCCGAATGGGAATGGAAAATGGGGTTTTTTTTGGGCCAAATGGGAAATGGGATAATTTTTGGAAAATGGGATGGGAATGGGTGGGCCCGGCCTGGCAACGGAGTGGGAATGGGTGGGAGCCGAAATCCCAAAATGGGTGAACTCTGGTGGTAATCTACTCGCTTATTTTCATTTGTGCGAGATGTCCAAGGGTTCATGTGCTGGTGGGACCGTCGCACACCCCTAGGCCCAAAATATGTGACGGGCCATCTTGGCCCTGTGATTCATTTTATGTATTTCTCATGTGATCAGGTTTCTCATCTTTGACTATGTGATGTTTGTGTTGAGTGCGCCCTGCACAGTATTTCATGTGGCGTCGAATAGCGCTGTGCGCTAGCTCCGCCCACATCCGATGATTGTAGCGATTAACGCTTGAGCCTATTTAATGGACTGCAACGCGTCTCAGTCGTGGGGTGTGAGAGAGTTCTGTGGATTTCCTTTGTGTTAGTAAACTTATCGTGTGTGTGTTTCGGGACGTTTATCTCGCACTTCCCAAGTTGGGTTGTACTTCGCATCTCAATCATTTCATCTATATCAATCAACCATTCGAACACACTTCATTTTCATCATCTTATCTTTATCTCAATCATCTTGCCCATCTATTCAACGGCGATCATCCGGGATCTTGCTGAAGGTTCATCACCATCCAATGAATCATCTCGCGCTATTGTGTAATTGAGTCCCAATCACCTGTTTGAGTGTTCGTACTTTGATCCTCTCTGGCCTATCACAACAGGCATGCAGACTTGCAGACGAATTTGTTCATACCGAAATTTTATAATGTTATGAATAAAAAAATTTATTATGCCAGCACAAATATACAAATAGACTAGATATGTACATGTACACAACAAAAGTCTATTAAATATATACAAATATTGTACAGTGTAAAAACAGTGCGGTCTAGAAAAAAAAGCAGTATATGCTAAATAAAATTTACCTTGAAATGCCGGCTTATTCATTACGTATTCTCCGATCTTAATCGAAAAAGGAAAAACCTTCACATTTACTAATACCAACATCAGCTAGGAAGGATGATTATTCATGTACGTCAATCAAACAGAGATCAGCAAAATCCGCAAGCATCCCGCGCACATGATGAGCGAAAATGATCAAAGTTGCGAGATGTCGCCTTCCCATATTTGTGAACCTTGCAACGGCGAATTAGATGTAGAGCATCGATCGGACGAGTTCTCGCGGGAGTGCAGCGCAATAAATCCCAGACGGCTCGTCGGAAGCGACGATTCCGGATGTTGTAGAGGAATCGATTGACGGCAAAGGTCAGGTACACTATTGTTTTCGCGAACAAAAGAAACCAAACGTCGAGGTAGGGTTAATCGGCGAAGGCGTTGTAGACGAATAGGCCGCGCAATGGAAGGCAGGACAGTGCTGATGTGACCACGACCCCCACAAGAACCATAATGTTGCCCTAATTGCAAAATGCAAATAAAGAGGGTTAGGCCTTTTCTGTCTGTCTGTCTGCTTGACTCCATGCTTACCTGGTGCTTGGCGCGAGTGAGGTTACCTCGCAGGTATCCATAGTCCAGCACAGGTCGGTTTGGAGTTTCTCTGCCGACCAACTGACCCGACGGTACTTCCAACGAGATTGTCTGCGCAATCGAGCGTATCGAATCTCCTTCTCTTACCAGTTGAAACTGCGCCAGACTTCGGCGCACCTTCGAACTCCTCGCGATGGCCTTCCCAATTCGGCAGTTGGCCGTGAGGGCTACCAACAGTAGTGTCACGTAGAAAACGGTGAAATCCACGCTGAAATATGCCTGGATCACCGATCGGATCTCCCGGAAATCGCAGTTGCAGACTTGGAAGGCTGGTCCTTGGCGGGATCAATCTTGGGCAACGCCGCTAGGCCCATCCAGGGAAGGCACTCCACAATGACCAGGAGGAAGCAGAAGATGATGATTTTCTTGGCTCGTGGAAGAGTGCCATGCCTTTGGGCCAGCAATGGCCGGCACACCGCCGTGTAGCGTTCCACGGTGAAGGCCATGACACTAGGGAAAAACGGAACGCATAACTTAATTAACCGAAACAACCCTTTCACTAACTACGTAAGAACGCGCAGATCGAAATACCACAAATGATAGGTACATCAAATGTTACTTTATACGAAAGTTAAACAACTTATCTATACCCGATGCCGGTACACATGAAGTCCACCTTTATCATAAAAATATACAAAAATTGCCCAAGTATTTTTGTAATTTTTTGAATACTCATTTCCTTCAATTGCAATAGCAAACCAACGCATGTGTGCAAAAACAATTATTAATAGTTATTACTAAGACCCCTTGACGGAAGGGAACTCACATGAGGCTTCCGGCATTTCGCCCGACGCATCGCAGGTAGATCACTAAGGAGCACCCAACGCCGCCCAATGCGAGGACCCAGTCTTTACTGACCGACGGCAGCAGTACCACCTCCGGGAGAACTGTAAATATGATAATCAATTCGGCAATGGCCAAAGAAACCCTACCGAAAAGCTCACCGGTAGAGGTAAACTTGCCCCTTATGTTAAAATATAATGGAATAATTGTCTACTTGTTATATTCGCCCGAATATAGTTATTAGTAATATTGCTCATTGAAATTACTTGACCTCACATACTAAATAGCATAAAGTGGTAGAATGTAGACTGCTGGTCTTGAAAACCGTCAAAATAAGGCCGCCGTTGCCGACGATTCCCAGCAGAAAAATGACGATGTGCACCACTTCCACGGTAATCAGATAGGTCAAGCCGAGACTGTCCTGCCGGATTCCTGGCTCAGCCATCACACTATTCGTTTCAGTCATATTCCCCAATGCAAACATAAGCGGCGCCATAATTTTGTTTCCCACAATGGAAATGAAAACACGCCAAACCGTGGAACAGCTCAATTGTGAGTACCGGTGCTACGTTATTATTGCACGGTGTCACTCCAAAGTCGTGCAATACGGACATTCCAGTCCGAGTCCGAAGACGATGGAAACGTCATGGAACCCAAACTAAAGGTCGTTCAGTTCAGTGAATGTTTAAGAGAGCCTTTTCCGTCATTGCTGATATGGATTGTGTGTGCGGTACAGGAACTCGTGTTATTATTACACACGGGGAAGATTAGAAATGTAATCCTCCTTCCGGCGATTCTTGAAGCCGTGCACCTGCGATTTTGCTTCCACAAATAATTCAGCCAGCTGTCTTACAAAATGTATGACCTTTTTGTTGAAATTTCAATTGCATTTACATGCCAACGAGTCTCGATGCCGGTGACCTCCAGGGAGAGTTGAGATTTGAATAATTGAAGATTCCTTAGGACGGCACGTACAAAGTTGCGACAGAACGACGCAAGGCAATATGAAAGAGTCCGTAACAAAATCTATGCCATGCCGTACGTCACGAGGAAACTCACGTGTAGGAGGGGTACTATAAACTTCCCGCGTTCCTTGCATACGGTGGAAGCTTTATATAAATGATCACAGGCAAATTAATCGGCGCTCAATCTCAACAGATTAAAGGTGCGGGTTGACCGGTTTACAAAATATCTTGTGGCTGGTTTTTATTTAAATCTTACGAAGAAATATTCATACGTGTGAAATTAAAAGGCCGGATATAAGGCCCTTAGTAATGGTTGTCATGGTTCGATTATTGGACCACTATTTTCAATATTTGGGACTTCACTAATCTTTCTTAAGTTACACCCCTCATCATGCTCCAGCCGATAGCACGAGAAAATAAAAGTCTTTCGCAGGTCGCAATCTGCGCCAGCTGTGCGACCATGCATCCATTGGGAGAATGTCTTGCAGGCATCGTTAGTAGTTTTGTGTATTACGAATATAGCAAAGTTGAAGTAACGTCACGCTTAATGATCGAAGACCCCGTGAACGACATTGCGATGCACTTGGGTGAAGGTTCCTGGGACCTTGTGCATGTGCGCTCTTCTGTGACACTGGCGTATTTCTGGACTGGGACCAAGCTTCCTTCATCGTCATTTGCTTTATCCATTCATTGTGTCTGTCTGTCTGTTTGTCTGTCTGTTTTTTCGTTTGCTCGTCTATCTCAGTCAGCCCGTCTGTCTATCGTCTGCCTGCCTGACCACCATGTCTGCAACCAGTCCGCGCCGGAGGCTTTCCAGGAACTTCTGAATTTTCTGGTGTGACGGCGAATCTCGGACCGATCAGCGGTCCAATGACGGTCCGGTCTTTTATCCAGACGGCGAAAACTCGCGCTACAAAGAAAAACAAATAACCTAAAATATTGCTGACCTGTTAAGGTGAAGGCTATGAGGCAAGGGCTATCGAAGAACCAGAACTGAGTTAGATATTCCATTTAAAAGAGAAAACCATTCTCGATCTGAAAATGGAATATAAAAAATTATTCATTCAGCAGTCCAGATAAAAAACAGATATGTCTGTGGGTCACTTGAGGCCGGTAATCTGACAGAGATCGTGCAGGATTCTCTGTCCATTGTGAATGGACAATGGCCACGGGAGATAACTGGCACCGGCACCGGTGAGTGTGAGTGAGCAGGATGACAGGCAGGGAAATTCGGTCATTTGTGTTCACGCGCACACATACACGGGATAATTGGACCGGCATGTTGCGCTCTCTCTTTCCTGCGTGTGCGCCCCTCAGCACTCCCGGCGATTATGGCTTATGTTTGGGCTCACGTTTGGATTTTGAAAACGTTTTTAATTACGCAGCGCTATCTGTGGGTGCTGTGGCCCAAAACTGTATACCACTGGAAACTTCAGTTGACCAGCAACCTACATATGGTTTCCATTTTTCGATTATCTGAAAAATTCAGTAAGTTATAGCCATTTGAAAAATTGCATTGTTTTGCGTGCAGTTATAAAGTTGAACAATGTCGAAATCTCCAGTTTGGTCACCCCATATAGGTTAGTTAGGCTCCTGGCTACGCAATGGTGTAAGTTTTGTGCCACTGTCTTCTTCCGGTGTGTGAGTTAAAATTCGTTAAAAACTTCGGCTGAAAAACCAGATTTGCTCATATTTCCCGAATCCATGCCGCAATTTTGAAGAACTTTTTCTGTACTATATTCAGTTCCCCACAGAGAGCCCAAATCTATCAAGATATGTTGTTTACGGTTGTTTGCAAGCGCGCGGCGACCCAAAAGTCATCGAACCCCTCATAGCCCTCACCTTAAGCAGTTGCAGATCAGTTCGGAAGTTTGGAAAAGACTGGGAGGTTCTATTTTCAAGCAAACAAATTTCTGCTCATCCCAATCGAGTCCAAATTGAATTTTGGATAAGGAACTGTAAAGCCTTGATGATTAAGATGTGTTCTAAAAAACGATCTTTTTACGGGGAAAACGGAGGAAAATAAAATCTCCCAGTCTTTTCCGAACTTCCAGATTTATTGCCGCCCAAACCGTATGTTATAAGGGAAGTTCAGTTAAATTTGTAAAATCACCATATGCCAACGTTTATTGAAGGAAAAAATCAGAATGATCCGATTTAAAATCGTTTTCACCCATTGAAAGACCGGCTTTGAAGCAATTATTTGTACGATGGAACGTGTCGAGGTCGCCGCGGCCTGGAGTCCGAATGGGCGCTCAAAGCACTTCCGGTCCGGCGGGAATTGTGTAAAGAGACTCGATATCTATAATTTCATTAGTCGAAGTAGAGTTGATTTCTAAACGCTTTATGAAATCTTTCTGGCTCTACTAATACAGCCGATCTGGTACGTACGTTTTGCAGTTGATTTTAGCCTGGCCTTTGGAGGGTAGTAAATTGTTTTTTCAGAAACTTAGGCATGCGATCTGAAGTGAGGCAGTCCTATTAAGTTATTGTAGTTCATCGGCGTAATCTTTTTCTTACTTCGTTCCGCATAAAACTGAGGCACAGTCATGAGAAATATTATATCCTGCAACATCCTTGAAAAACAAATACACTAAAAACTAACCATCATAAGAGAACAAAGAAACGTGTCATCCACAGCGTTCTTCCAGATCCTAGAGTCACCTTCTCAATGGTTGCATTGGTCTTGGCGCATTGTGCGTCCACCCGTTCGTCAACATCAGTGGAAAGCTCCACCGAAACGGTCACCGATCCCGGTAGACAGAGACAGACAGACAGACAGACAGACAAAAAAACAAGTAAACATGTAGACAGACAGAAATTCAAACAGGAAATTATAAATACCGGCAAGTTGCTACTAGTACAGCAGGAAAGACATCTCTCCGCTGCTACCCAGCGCCCTCTGACGTCAACTCTGCCGTCGTCTCGCAATGGTCCGAAATCCTAACAAAGACCCCAGTCAACAGCATCAAATGCGGCACATCCGCCTTGGTGGTATCTGCCTGCAGACTCAACGCCCCACTCTCTTTTCTTCAGCGTCGTCTTCAGCATCACCGGCGTGGCCGTCTCAAACAGCATGCCCAATATAATCGTCACAAAGGACGCCCACGACATCTGCCCGAGAATCGCCGTCACCGTGACGGACGTCCGTTTCAGTAGTTCCACCCATGCCGCTGCGGATTCTCCCGGTTCCCCGTGTTGAACCTAGGACTGGAAAATTCAACCGATCCTAAGATGCTGGTCAAATAAAATGAAACTGGAACGTGTGAATGTCAGTGAAACACATCCAAAACTTGATTGGAACGAGGAGTTTTCAATTCTAGTTCCAATTGGGATTGAAATTTGGGGTTTTCGGTTCACAACCACAAATGTCTGACCAATTGCATTGAAAGTGGAGTTCTTGCCAAAGTGAAGTGGATAAAAAAAAAAGATAATTTTTTTCAGGGCAAATTTCGTGTTGTGAAGATAATCTGGAAAGAAAACCGAACGGAAAAGCGAGCCGGATGTGGAACGGTATTGCGGCGAACCTCCTGAAAATAAAAACCAGTGAACATCGCAATCAATTTTGCTCATATAAATGGTCCTGTTTAGAACAACTGACCGGAAACTTAACGTAAATGAAGCGACCGAAAAAGTCAATAAACCGTAATTCTCGAAAGGAAAATGTCGTGTTACGAAGATAATCTGAAAAGAAAACCGAACGAAAGAGCAAATCAAATGTGAAAAGGTGATACGGCAAACTACTCGCAAATTGAAACCAGTAAACGTCTCAAGTCAGTTTTGTTGCGATTAAATAGCTCTATATAGGAGAACTAACCGGAAACTTGCCAAAAAAGATACGGACAAAAAAGAATGTCCTTCACGAATAGAATGTTGTGGAGCTTTTAACTTTTTCATTGAAATTACGATAGAGACTTAACTCTCCTTTGACGTAGCTGCAAGTATGGTGACTTGTACTGAACAGCTCACATTCATGCTAAAACAAACGCCAAAAATACCATGTAGACATCCGGAAGAAATCAGATACATGCATATGTGATAGGGTCCTACAAAATTGTGTAAACAAGTGACAATAAACATTATAACAGGTACAAGCCAGTGCTCGCCCTTCAGACTCACGCAGTCTGAAGAAGTAAGTTTTAACGAGAAATGCCGGGTAACACTAATTCAAGCGTCCCGATATTTCGTATCCAGACTCGGTCGATTTATCGTTCATGTGAATTCGTATGTGGGCACATTTCGTACGCTGACTTTTGGTACAGTATTCCGACAAATTGCCCTTATAGACAAATCGTATCAAGCGACACAAACAGCGTTATTTAATAGGTATAGTGATAGTTTTAGTTAATATTTAATATATTGCATACAAAATAAGTGTGTCTGTCCTGATGTGAATTCGTCGTGCGCCCAATATGTCTTCCACATTTGTTGACAGCATATTTGCCGGAAATTCGTGCGTACTCTTTTCTTCTTATTTGTTGCGGGGTCTCAAAATCTTCCCTGACAAATGCATTCATGTGTCCTCACCATGCCCTGGCGAAAAAAATTACAGCAATTGGAACCATAATTTAAATCCTTTATGGTTCTCGAAACGGTGCCACAGTATGTTAAAATTTGGCGGTCTATCATTTTGCCCATACCAAACTGAATCCATAACTGCATCCCAAACTTGGATGCAAAAACAGCTACAATTCTGGACTGAGCCGCACTTGGTTGACCAATGGTCAGCCTTCCCCAAATGCTCCCACTTTGATCACAAAATGATTTGGTATCATTTGGCATGACTAACCGGCCTCTAGGGGTGAGAAAAAAATGGAAAGTTATCGTCCAGGAATTGAACTGTCCCTTTCTCACTTGAGTCAAGGCTCACACCGCTGAGCTAACAGGGACTCACAATAATTGTAACAATAAAATTCACAATGATGAAGATACTTTGATTACCAAAACGATTGACAAGTGGTCAATTTACACTGTATTCG
Source organism: Hypsibius dujardini (assembly GCA_001579985.1). Classification (NCBI taxonomy): domain Eukaryota; kingdom Metazoa; phylum Tardigrada; class Eutardigrada; order Parachela; family Hypsibiidae; genus Hypsibius; species Hypsibius dujardini. Next base: position 1,517 of record LRSR01005278.1, on the reverse strand, counting down.
TCCTTTACCAGCACTACAAGTATTTTTAAACTCTGCTTAACAAAACTATTGAACTCGACAATATTTTCTCCATTTCCAAACTTTTCAAACCTACTCTGGAAAAACTTCTAAGTCCCAATAAAATTGTTATCATAAATGGTACTCCGCTTAGTCACCGTTTTACTTCAGGGAGTAAAAGGCCTTACAAACTGCTTTGCTACGTAATGTGGAACCGCATATGAAACAGTAAATGCAACCGTAATCGAATGTAACCGTATTTCGGATAGTGCTTTTCGGGAGCGGTGTTTCCCGGTATGCTGTACATGCATATACATGCCAAGTTTATCTACCCTTTTGATTCAGACATCCTTCCTGAAGCTGATAACAAAAGTACTACCCATCCGCAAGGGTCGCCAGCCATTGCCGATCCCTTATTCACCGGGGGAAAGGGGAATTTGAGATGATAGATAAGTATTCTCGCTTCTGCCTTGTTTTTCTTGTTTTTTTTTCACAAGCGGACAGTTCAAGAATGTCACTTCCGGTGTCTGCAAATGATCCTAGCTGTGATTATTTAGCTTGACTTCTCTGTCTGGCCGATCAACAACGAACAGAACCTTTGTCAAACCGGACGTCACGATTAGATTTTCAGTTGCCTTTACTCTCAGACAGCATAATCTGGAAGCGCATCTCACCTTGCATGCTGAAGCAACAAACACTAACTGCATTTACTCGTTAGATAGTTTGTGGCAAGGTTTCTATTCTTCTGATTTTAAGGTTCCCACCCGCGTATTTGTCAGGGACATCTCTGGTAACAACTCCTTTTGTGATCTAGACGCAGGATACAATGGATCATCTCGCGTCCAGTTTTGTCTTGCAATTGACGTGTTTCCTATTTCTTACGAGAAGGGCTCACAGTGGCTCCCCAACTGTGACTGAACCGGAAACCCTGGGTAGGTACGAGATGAATTCAACCAAAATGGCACACGACCTGCTGCCTACGTATATTTAAACGTTTCGAGTATTCGCAGAATTTTAAGTACGTATACATTTTATTTAGTTTGTTGTTGTTGATAGCAGTACAAATATAAATTACATTTTTGTTTTGCGTGCTTTTTAGATATTTAAATTATAGCATGGTATTTCGCCTTTAGGATGGGGAGCAATTGAGGTGTCTCCCAATGCCTTCATCTCGTTGGAATACGACAATTTCCAGGTCTCCATATACAGGAAAGAAGGCACACACGACAGCTCCTCCCAACGATACTACTGCTCGCCTGCACTGATTCTGCAACCGAATTCAACGAAAACCCACTACAACTACTTTACGGAAACATTTGAAACCATTTTTCAAGTCAAAATGTGGTATCCCGAGTACCGGCAAGCCATTCAGACTGCCTTGTCATCTGAACTTGGGCGGAACGTCTCGAAACATAGCATTCGAATGCTCCCGATTGAGGAGATCAGAATCGACAGTAAAGTACGCTCTGAAAAGTACCATATTGCGAATGAATGGACATCATATGCCAATCAGCCGTCCA